>JABBWL010000106.1:0-242671 GCA_016758765.1 Suillus cothurnatus | reverse complement strand
CTCGAGATTACTCCATTCCCCGCTTGAACCTTATTCAGTTACCCGAGCACACACCTCCCCGTCATGAAACCCCAGGTTGGCTCTGTTGCTCCACCTCTTGATGTAAACGCTACTCGGCCATCGGTCCATCTAGACTATCCTACGGACTCATCCGATGATAGACGAAAAGTAGGTCCCGTGCGTACTGACGCCTTCCCCAAGGAAACAATAAACAGGTGTTTGTTACATTCTTATTGGTCTGATCATATCAGTGGCAAGGGCTAGAAGAACGATACTTACGGATAGTGACCGCACGGCGACCTCATAAGGTGCGGGCCTCGGAAGTATGCAGGAAAGGAAGCTCGAACTCAATTGCAGAGAAATTAATAACTTTGAGATGAAGGGTGCAAGAATTCCAGCAGCAGAAACGGGGCGGTACATATGGTGACAAGGATCCATCGATCTAGATAAAAATAAATGTAGTGAATATATGATCATACCTATGGGAAATGCAATGAGAAGCGCTTTGGCTTAGGGACCAACGCGTGTCTGACCATTTTTATCACAACGGGAAACACCGGATGATATGAAGCAGTGGTGACTACAGGAGAGTAGGTGGTGAACAACGCTGCACGGACGGCATTATCACCTGATTTATCGACACTTCAAAGCTTCATTGCCAACCTGCGAGTATGGGAGTAGCAAGGAAAAAAGGGAAAGAATGAGAGGTGACCATCGTGGAGCACGGCGTTATTTCCGGGTGGCGAGTGATAGTAATGATGGTGCATACGCTGCATACCGTAACAGTAGGACCAGCATTTGAGCCAGCCTCACCGTCATTTGAGCCAAAACCAGGAGCGCGTGTGGGCGAGCTAACATCTCGTGATCAATGACAAAATAACGAAAATATTTAAATAACACATAAATAACACTGTAAATTTCGAAGAACCACCATGACCACCAGCCTGCCTGCCATCATGTCCAGTTATCAAACAAAACTATTATTAATATCGGAAGAGACGTTACGAAGAAAAGCCATAAAGATAGCAGGACAAAAAGAGCACTTTCAACTATAGTGAGAGAAAGAAGACGAGTTTCCAAACGGCTTCTACAAGCCAATAGTGTAACATACAACCCTCAATAGATGAAGGAAGAAAATCGTTCATTCTAGCTAAAGCTGCTACGTACATGATGCATGCAGATGGATGGTCAATATTTACTTTGCAGAATCTTAACAGGAGCTACTCCATACTTATGACTGAAACAAACGTCTTTACATCCGAGTCCAAGCACAACCAAGCACAACCGTGACTTCAACTCGAAAACATACTCGGACTGTAACTTCACTCGTCCAACCTTTGACCGGGGACTTGTCAACGCCGTTACTGAAATTTGAATGTGCTTACTACTCAAAATCATCGACGATGGTTAGCACCGAATGATGAGCGGCGCACGTGGTACATATCGTTATGCCTGGTCTCGACCAAGGGTGACGACTCAGGTATGCTTATATATATCTTTTAGATGTGGACGATGCATATTGGCTGCCATTGTGTTGGTTTACCTTACATATTTTTAGACAAGTTTTACAATTAAGTCTGAATTGATTATCGCCGACAGCAGAACCTGAACTGGGCACACGTTCATCAATGATCATGATGCATGATGCAGCGGGCTCCCAACACTACTACCGACGGAAACTACCGATTATCCGCATCAGCGACGCGCCACTTCTAGATGCTTGATAGAATAGGCCAATCAATTTCTCCTGCAACCTGCACACAGCGAAGTACAGCTACGTTTGCGCACTTCCTCTCCAAATGAGTTTGGAATCCCCTAGTATTATGCCTAAAGACCAGAAACATGTTTGTTTGTCGATCGAGGATGTTGACACTGGTGCTCAGCTAGTTGCCGGGTTCACCTCACTCTTGATCCAGATGAGGCTTCGAGAATAAGGTATGCTGTGAGAACTGCATATACATTGATTTGATTTTGTTTTACAGGAAGAAGATTGATAGACATATCATGCCTCTGATGTGCGGTGAGTCGATCTCTGCTCAATTGTATAAATCGATTGTGTCTGATGATCTCTGTTCAGCTCTGTACTGGTAGGTTGACTGTACTCGCTACGAGTTAGCGCTTACACGAACACAGGATCCAATTTATGGACAAGACAACCTTAGGTTATGCGTCCATCCTTGGAATTCAGTGAGGACTATGTATCAAGACTAATACACCAGTACTGATGCGGTCATCAGACACGCCACGAACCTGACTACGAATGAGTAAGTTATTATTGTTCTTGGAGTCGAAAGTCTGAAGGTGAACTGTCTCAAGGTACAATTGGCGAGACATGCATTGCTGGAGTTTTGCATAGTCCATACACTAACTATCTTTCAGGCTTGGCACTGTGTTCTATCTCAGTTATCTTCTCTTTGAGTTTCCCCAGAACCTTGCCCTTCAGAAGTTCCCGGTCGCGAAGTGGATGAGGTAGGCTCGCAGCCATCATCAATGTGAACATCAATGACAGTTTGTATCAGTATCAATATTTTCGTTTGGGCAGTTGCACTTGCATGTCATGCAGCATGCAAGAGCTTTACTGGGCTTCTTGTTGTGCGCATGTTGCTGGGCGCTTGTGAGGGGTCGATCACTGCTGGATTCTTGATCGTCAGCTCCATGTTCTACACACGGACGGAACAAACATTACGAGTTGGTTATTGGTGTAAGTTCCCGTTTTTAAATGATCAGAAAAGTCAATTAATCGAACGCGCGTGAATTTAGTTCTGATGAATGGCGCTGGTGCGTGTGTTCACCGAAATTGTATGTCTGACATCGCCGCCTGAGCCAGCGAACTCTAGCACAAATTATCGCTGGTTTCATCAGCTTTGGTGTTTTACACATTAACACAAAAGGGTTTGAACCATGGCAATGGTCAGATGATTATTTTATTACTCCCCGCTCCTTCTGATAGATCACAGGCTCATGATCGTCACTGGTGTAATGACAATGATCCTTGCTATCTCATTCTGGTAAGTCCATTAAGAAAACGTTTCCAGTGCCTAGTCTCCATAACCAAGATATCTCTGCCTGATGAAGGTTCTTGTTCCCTGATTCGCCTACCAACGCCTGGTTCCTCACTCACGACGAGCGGGCGAAAGCCGTGCAGCGCATCAAGGTACATACGTTAAACAAATTGATCTCGGCCCTTGACTTACCTTTGGCGCAGGAAAACCAAACGGGGGTGGAAAACAAACACTTCAAGATGGAGCAGTACGTATTAGATGTAATTGTGCTCTTTCATTCCTCACCTCAACGTCTCTAGGATGATCGAAGCCCTGACCGACCCCAAGACATGGCTCTTCGCCCTCTTTTCAGCTCTGAATAATGTGTCCAACTCATTAACAAATCAGCAATCACTCATCATCGCTTCGTTCGGATTCAGCGTTCTACAGACGACTCTATTGTCATGTGTTCCTGGTGTTCTTGAAATCTTCACGATCTTTACTGGTGTCCAGCTCGCTGCACGATGGCCCAATTCCAGAGCATATGTTGGTGCTATGTACTTCGTCCCGTCGTGGATCGGCATCTTGTTGCTTAACCTCCTTCCTTGGTCCAATCAGGTATGTGGTTTTCCATCTGCGAATCTACCGAGTTGTTTTTAATATCACATATCACACGATATTAGGCTGGACTTCTTGTCAGCCAGTTCCTGGGTGCGTGCAATGTTCATGGTGAGTTTCTGTGCTCATCGTTCCGTAGCTGAAACCAGTACACCTGGATTTGTATTGTCGCTATCGTGGCTCAATAACGTTACTGCTGGCCATACGAAGAGGGTAGGTACTTTGCCAGTTATCGAAGTTAATCCCTATTTAAGCGAACATCAACCTACAGGTTGTTACTAACGCCATCATGCTCTCGGCTTATTGCGTTGGCAACGCAGCTAGCCCCTTGATGTGGAAGGACCAATATAAGCCGCGGTATGTCATTCTTCGGATGGAATAGTCCAAATAAACAATATCTATGCACAGCAACCACGTCCCATGGGCTGTGATTGGCGCAACCTACGTCGCCTGTCCGGTTCTTCTTCTCATTATTCGTGCCGTTCTCGTCCGAGAAAACCGAATCCGCGACGCAGAACCTGTTCATGCTAGTGAAGAATATGTTATCGAACGAATCACAGAGGATGGGAAGCGTGTAGAAGCTAATATCGACAAGGTGAGTTCTCCGAATTGATGGTTGCTTTTCACGTACAAAAGTTGATGACCTGCCCTCACTAGGAATTCCTGGATTTGACAGACAGGCAGAACAGGGACTTCAGATATGTTTTGTAACATTAGGCATACCCGATCCCTACTCTGTGGTCACAAATATCACTAAGAGTTACTTATTCTCTGATTCTCATTGCCAAATGGCGCTCATCGTGCTCGGCGATGCGCATCAATTACATATGATATCACACCCTGTGACGAAGCTATTAGGGTTATCTCGAGACCAAATATGCTCACATTCGTCCGCAGAAATTAAGCAAATTATAGACAACGCGCCGTAACACTCAGGGATCACGATGCCAACGCTTTACTCATCGCTGCAGACTACACAAACTGATCTAGCGCGCATCAATAACTCGTGTAATATATGTGGAAGAGTGTGGGTCACCGCAAATTGCAATGTCCAGGGACAGCAAACAGATTTCCATGGACCATAGGACCTACCGACGTGGGTGGGCAGTCGACTGACAAGTCGCGCACGGTGGAATCGACGCCGCGGGATTTGAACGTGCAGCAACTTGGGATGAACTTTAATGACATTCATCACGCGTTTTCGGCCTCGCCAGCACATATACTCGGTCAGCTTTTGAATTGTTTTCAAGCTGCCGTGCTAGCCTGCTTTCCCCAGGGCGTGGGCATTTTATACATTAGCCTTTTAGGTCATTATTCTCCTCGAAGCAACATTTCTGGCTTTCCGCTTTCTGGTACATAGCATAGGATGGAGCGTAGTACCCCCGATTGTTCAACCAGACATGAACCACTCCTGGCTTCAGAAGTATCACAGAGATACCAATCATCCTACACAATCCTTGGTCGTAATATGCACGCGTTTGACTCTGCTAGCTCGACAGTGTGCCGTAGACATATGCCCACGAAATCCATGCACGATCTCATTGATTCGAATGACCATCTTGTCGTTTTCATCATAATGGAGCCGGACGGTCCCAAAAACCAATGCGTGAAGCGCCCAGGTGGAGTCAATGACGAGACCCTGGCACGCATAATCTGCGCAGCTTATACTTACGTTGATGTGGCGCACGGAAAACACCTGGTGTGTAGGCGACCTATACAAACGCTATCTCAACTCGCCTCTGCATCCAACAAAACACCTGCTTTGATTCGGTCTTTCATTCCATGTGTGTGCACGCCAAGTTCCACTGAAAAGTATTTGCTGGTAAGTGATAACATGTGTTATACGCTTAAGAAAAATTACTGAGGTAAAAGAGGAATAGACCTGCATTAGCGATTACTACTCGACGAAAAAAAGTGCTCCTGGAGAACGCCATAGCAAAAGTCGGAGCAGAGCCGGATTGTGTGTAGATAAATTTGGTGCACACTATCCACAGCTCACTGGGCTCCTGATAAACGAGACATGTCAGCGGTGAAGCCCCAACAGAAGATCCCAGGACAAAAGGAACAAGTCTGGGGCATTTTGTACCTCCCAGATGGACGGCACACTATCACCTGTTCCGAAGACGGTTCGCTGCAAGTATGGGACTTGGAGAGTGGCAAGCAGAAAGGCAAGAATTGGGAGGACAAAGGCAGTGGAACAATGCGGGCTATAGCGTTGTCGCCGGGCGGCAAGGAAGTAGCAAGTGGGAGTGATGATGGTATAGTAAGATTGTGGGACATCGAGACTGGTGAAGTCACTGCAAGATGGACAGGCCACAGTTTGGGGGTGCCATCTGTTTGCTGGAGTCCAGACGGAGGCCGAGTGGTGAGCGGATCAAGCGATGGAACGGCAAGAATGTGGAATGTCGAGAGTGGCGAGACTATCCTGCAACCAATCAAGACTGGGTATCTGACCGTGCGCACGGTTCACTATTCACCCGATGCAACAATGATTGCAACAGGCGGGTACAACAGCGTCGGCGAAGCTTCGGTAAAACTCTGGGATGTCGACACGGGCGAACTACTCAAATCACTCAAGGAAAACACGCTTAACGACGTTCTATGTTTGACTTGGTCTTCGGACGTTAACACGCTTTTCTCCGGGTCACTTAACTATAGTAGTGGCTCGCTTAGAAAATTCGACACCGCCACTGGGACACAAACTGCTGTGCTCGAAGGACATCAACATCTTGTTAAAGCCCTTTCGTTATGTCCCAATTACCGTATCCTTGCGAGTGCATCAGCTGACCACACAACACGACTTTGGAATGTTGAAACTAATCAACCCATTGGACAACCCCTCCTCCATAAAGGCGTAGTGAATTCTGTGGCCTTTTCTCCTGATGGAAAGCTGCTAGCCACTGTCTGTGGTGACTATCACATATACACATGGGATGTCGCTGCTATCGTAAGGGAAGCTGGCCTTGGTAATCTTCTGACTGTGAGTCTGAATCCTATTTCCTATCGATCACACTGATGACACATGTTCTATAGGCCTCCGCCCCAAAGGTATCTCAACTTCGAACATTTAGGAATTATGTACACTAATCGTTATCGCAGGTTGGCGGAAAGTTGATCTCAGAGGTAATCGGCCTTTTCTTTGAACATGCCCTACTTTTATTCATCTTTGTGCCAGACGGATGCTACGCAACGTCGAAAACAGAAATTCACAGATGCGCGTCGATTACCACCAGGTTTTTTCAATGATGCACATGTTAGGGTGAGTTTCCGGAATCATGGTCTAACATATTTGTGATACTCAAGTTTTCAGTCTTCTGCGACACGTCTTCCCGCTCCCCGTCATGGCCGTGGCAGCCATACAACACCCTCATCATCACGTACCCTCCTTGGCCGGTTTTCCTCGCTCTTCCCCCGTTTTCACCATACCACGCCTCGTGTCGTTGAGGTGCCCACCGTTCAGGACAGAAAGGTATGTCTACCTTCGAGTTCTGCCTGATTCCATACCAATTTGCTTCAAAGGCCTTGTATGTCTCTCCACCGCGCCAGAAAAAAACAACTCTTGCAAGTTACCCACACTCAAGGTCAACAGCAACAACAAGGTCAATCCCATGGCCAGGCATCATCGTCTCGTCCCCCGGTGACCACTGCTACCGCAACATCCGCGACATCTGCAGCTGCTGGTACAACTCCTGCGTCTACAACTGCAACACCGTCGGGTCCTGCTGCTGCCAACAAGCTCAGCCTGTGGACTCGCATAGTGCTCTGCATCTGCTGCGTCTCTGTTGACTATACTAATGGCCATAATGGATGAAATAGCGTTCCATCACTCACATTGCGTCACATCATGTGCTGGCATTCTTGTCCTTGTATTGTACCACTATTTTCACCCTACAAATACAACTCTACTTCACTGAGCCTATCACTGATTAGCCGCTGCGACTAAAGCGCCTGATGTGTCTGATGACCATGACTGCCTGAACGGGCAGAGCGGGATGTAGTACTTCATGCTTAGGTGCATTCTTCCTGGGTGCCTGGAGTCCTTCGTCTCGCACCATAATGTGTAGCTGAGGGCAGTAAACGCCGCGACGGACATGTATTTCGGAAGAACCAATAATGCATGCATTGGGCTGCAGGCAGTATTGTGCGTTCAGGAGCGCGATGAACGAGTTGATATATACTGGAAATAGTATGACTGATTAGTAGTGGTGATGCACGACGACTAGTACTAATGTGGTACAGGACAGAGACACAGACCGCTTGCCGTTAATGATAGTAGTGGTGTCTCCTCGCGAGACCTCAATCCCAACTATGTATTGTATACATTACTCTTGTCAATACAACAAAGATCGAAAAAAAGCTCTATATCCGTATTGCGCATGAAATCAAATAAGAAAATGTCGAAGAACAAAAACACCACAAGATGAGCACCTCCCAGCATGGTGGAACGGTATACAGTATGCCACTCCTACAAGGGAATAAACGCCGTCGGACGCACCGTCACCCCCGCCTCTGATTCTGCATACATACTATACGCCCTCTGCATCGTCTCTCCATCAAGTCCCCTCACCTTAAGACACTTCCCAAACAACTTCTTATCGACCGGATAATGAACCCGGCTCGCAAGATGCTGCCCGCCTACCAAGTCCTTGATCACGCCAGCAATAAGCCGCTGCTTATGCACGTTGATCAATGGCTCCAGCTGCATTGACGGCGGGAGAGGCGTCAGCGAATCGAACACTTCTGGGTGGGCCGGAGACTCGAAATTGATGGTTTGAGAGTCGATGCCGACGGGATCGTGAGGTGAGGTCGGGTCAATTAAATCTGGGAGTCTGCTATAGCGGTATAGTTGAGAAAGATAGACCCCGATGAATGGAATGCAGGCTGATGGCGTCTTGGCATCGTTGGCACCTTTGGATTTTCCCGAGGGTAGGTCTGTGCTACTGCTACTCAAGACCGTAGACGTCCGTGTCGTCATATTCAGAGTCTTCGGGTCTACCATAGCAGCGATAGCATCGCGCATAGCCTTGAAATCATTGTCCGGCGACACGAATCGCTTCAGCTTTTGAAACAACCCGTTCTCCCACAACCTCACGCGTCCCCAATGCCGATGCATAGCTTTCGCGACCCACTCGTTTTCCAAACCAGCGATGATAGCTGCCAAGGTATTGAAATTATTCTGGACGTATGCTTTCTGAACCACGTCGCGCAAAGTCAGAATTAGTCCCCTCAAGATAAAGCATCATCGAAAAGGAACTCACAAGAGCGACGCGAATAAACTTGCCCACTAACATCGCCCTATCGTTCGGATGCGTCATCACGATCTCGGCAACCACAAAATTTGCAAGAAGATTAAACCGCCCTCGAACAGCAGCCAGTGCACTCGTCTTCTGACTCCACCGTGACTCAGCCTTCCAACGTGCCCTGTCCTTGAGATACTGTGCCCAATCCAACACGTTTACCTCCTGACACGACATCCAATCATCCAAGATCAATTCTTCAGGCTTGACCCCCAAGAATAGCTCTCTGTCAATCATCGAGAAATGTTGTACAATCGGGTCGGCCCTCACGTTCAGGATCCAGCTTCGATGCGGTTTTCGACCAGGGGATATAAATTTGGATGGAGAGGTTATTGTGAAGGGGGATGCCGTAGGCGAGCCCTGGGACGTAGACGGTTTTGACGGTACCCTGCTCTGTAAGATCTCAAGTGGAACAGCATCTTCAGGTGCGGGTTTCAATTCGCTCATCCTTGCAGGCGGCGACGTCGGCCCCGATCCTCCGAACATGGCTTCAACCGTCCCAGACGTCAACTCCAAACCTATCGAGTTGAAATAGTCCTCCGTCGTCGTCGTAGCCCCCGAAATCGTCACCTGCGACCCAGTGCCCACCAGAGTCTGTTCATCCATCCTCAATGCCCCAGTCTCAAGCTGATCAATCTCATAATCCTCCTCTTCCTCCTCTTCCTCACTGTCCAACCCAAAAAACCTCGGCTGCTCATCTCCAAAATCACCCACAGCTATCCGTTCCTGAATCGTGCGCACCCACCCATCCACCTTCTTCGCTTTTTCTTTCCGTTTCTGAGGATTAATTTGGCCCTCAAGACGTCTCAGAGCCTCTTCGACGCCCCCATTGTCCTCATCGTCGCTCAAGCTATCCACGAGGGCGTTCACCTGCCACTGCTGAATACCATTTCCCAACGCAGCTCCAACGGATGCAGACGACACAGCAGATCCACCCGAGGCTACCGAGTCCCGAGAACGGATCCCCAACGAGGAAACGCTATCCACTGACCGGCGTATGAACTCGAAATCCCGCCTTAGAGGCAGTCGACGCGGGGGTTTGCGTAAACCCGGTGGTGCAGGTGGATTCTCACCATGTGCCTCAGAAGAGGTATCTGAGAGGTCTAGGTCGTCGATAGAGACGACATCAAAACGCCATGGTGGCTGGGCCTGCACTTGGGCAACGAGGGGGTTGATCCGCGATCGTGAGGATAAAATTGAGCCGAAGGAATCTGTTGAGTGTGTGCGAGTGGACATGCGGGAGACGGAAGATATGGATAGGCGCTTCTCATGTATAGACTGGCGTTTCTCCTGCGTAGATTGGCGTTTTTCCTGTGTCGACTGATGTTTCTCCTGTATAGACACGCGCTTATCGCCCAAAGAACCTACCACCACACTATCCCGTTCCTCCTCCTCCTCCACCTCCGTAACAACCCGTAATTGTGTCTGCGGCGAGGGTAGGTCCAACTTCGCCTCAAGCCCTTTAAGCACACTCTCCGCCCCACTCTGACTCTGCCTCCCAAGTACAGGACACGCACCCCCATCCAACGCCTCCCCCTTACACCTACCCACACCCGCCGGCTCAATCATCTTCAAATACTGCTCAACACCGCCCCTAACCATCAACAAATCCCCCGTCGCATTCAACTCCAAATCAAACGCCGAAACATTTGCAGGAACTGCAAGACCCGTATCCACAGTCTGCCTCGAGTTCAACACTCTTTTCCATCTTCCCAAACGCCCGATCGTCTTCACGAATGCACGAGAGATCGCACTCTGGGGAAACACAATGGGAGGAGGGGAACTGTTCGTAGGAGTGGTATCGCTTGTGTTAGAAGACGCTGCTGAGATAGAAGCTCGACTCTGATGGAGTATATTCATCTGCAACGGTTGTTGTATGATCGCAGCAGCTCTGGGCGGAGAAGATACGCTGCCAGAATTGAATGAAAAGGCGTTGCTGTTATCACCATGGAAGATAGATTGGGGATGTGCGGGTGATTCGTCGGGTGCAAAATCGAGGTCTACATCAGAGTCGTCTTGCTGTTTGGAGGATATTGCTTCTGCGAATTTTTCGCCTAGGACGTGCGTGGGTCGGGGTTTAGTGGGAATGTTTAGGCTTTGACGGGCGGAAACGGAGCCGGAGCGGTGTCTGCGGGTATGGACTTCTTTGCAGTCTTTGACAACTTTGATGAGTTTCCTTACGATGTTCTGTGTATTATACTTGAGCTGCGACAACCTATAAAAGAGGAAAGACTCACCAGCCCATCCTGATGTTTCTTCAAAATAGGATCCTTCACAAGGGTATTCAACCAACTCGCCAACAAAAGTCTTAACTCCCGATTAGGTAAAAAATCCATGACAAAGAACGTCAATAGCCAGTATCTGATAGCAACGAACGTCCGCACGCGCACGATTTTCCGTACCATATCGTCCTTACCGCTCAACGCCCAGTGAAAACGACAGATGAGGAGGTGGCAGAGGTCGACGGCAGAGATGTATGTTCGGTAGGTGAGGAAGAAGTTGAGTAGTTCGTCGTAGTCGAGATCGCTTGTTAGCTGGGCGATCCATCGTTCAATCGTCGCTGCGATGAGCACTTTGGTGGTCATGCCTTCCCCGTCGATACGCACTATAGGCACATCTATAGGTCCACGGCCCCTGCGAGAATTAGAATTAGAAGACATTCCACCACGGCTACTTTGAGACGCCGAGACATCATCACCATCCAAATCAAGAGAGACGTGTACTTCCCCCCAGAGAACAAACCGGGGGTCATTACGCGGTGCAGCGCTGTCCTCTGCGCGAAGAGACATTTTGATAGTTGTCTCCCCTGCAGAATCCGAAAACAGTCTATCCAGCTGTGGAAGACCGCGGTAAGTCTGGAGAACATCAAACACCTCCGTTGAATATCGGGAATGCATGCTCGTTTCTGGGAGTGGGATGAGTTCTGGGTCGGGTGGGACGATGCCCGGGGGTGGGGAGGGGGAATAATCTTGAATGAGGTCGGGTGAGGCGCTGAGAGGGAGGATGGAATCCGGGGTGTCTGCTCGTTGTGTGGTATCCCCAGCGCGTGCAGTCAGGCCAGACTCGAACGACTGCATCTCCCGTAGTGCGCGCGGCATGGGTAAAAACCCATTAGAGGACGGTCTAGTAGGCGATTCAAAAGTAGCGCTGAGTCCAAATGGATGTGGGATGAGACCTGGTAACGCATTGTTTTCGAACCCAGAGCTTGAAAATGGAGAAGAGGGTACGGAGCCGTTCGGCCATTGCATGACCTCTGCAAAGACGTCTGCGGTTGGTTGCTTTGGTGGATCGGGGAAAAGCGCAGTTGGCTGTGGGCGTGGCATATCTGCACCAGTGACGCTGTGTGAATGAGTCCTACCAGTGGGAGTGTGTTGTGTCGATGAGCCTGCAGCAGACTCGCTGGCAGCCATGCCGAACATGTCTGGAATAGAACGGGTCCTTCGTACTAACTTACGTGGTTGCGTGGTGGTGGAACTAGACTGAGATTCCTGGGCGGTTGACTTTACTCTATTCTGAAGGAAACTCATGCGGGAACGGGTTCTGGAAGTACGACCACGAGAGGCATCAGCGGACATGGACACCTTGTGAGTCATTCGCTCTGCTTCCTCTGCGGCAGCGGCAGGAGCGACTGCATCGCGACGACTTTAAATAAGTAAATAACGAAATTAGCGGTGCATAGTGGCGATGATACGGCAGGAACCGCACCTAACACGATACATTTGCTTTCCGTGCTGATTGACAAAGGCGGTGATGGCATATGGAGAACGGACATCTTTGCCTACGCCGAGAGATTGGTCGTAGCGCCTCTTTAGTTCTCTGGCAGCTGAACCGGATGAAGTCTCGACGAAGCTCCCATCAGCTGGTGAAAGATGAGAGACGAGCAGACCAGTGACAAAGAAAGAACACACGAGCTATTGATATATCCGCAGAAGCTACTTCCGGTGGGAGCGAGTTCCATTCTGTATCTGATGCACGGGAGAATGAGAACGAAGACTGTGAGTTGTTTAAAGAAGGAGCGGGAATTGGGAGCAAGAGATTTGGTGGTGTGAGTTCGTCTGTAGGTGTCTCTGAGTCAGTTGTCGGCATCGCACTAGTCATCGCCGAGGTCGTATTCAGCGCCGCCCTCGCTGTCATGGTCGTCGTAGTAGTCGTGGTCGGTATCGTAGTAGCCGTCTTGTCAGTAAGACATGAGTGGCATCGAAGAAACAAAAGCAGAGTGACACCGCATGCAAACCACGTGCTTTACCCCGCATCATCCTCTTCCACGATGTCGATAGTTACAATCCGCGTGCGTCCCATTCATTACAACAAAAAAATCACTAAAAATCATCAACAAACCGTAGAATGTCGAATTCTTTAACAATCCAGCCAGATTCTTGGATCCTTATCACTTTCGGGTCACTTTTGAGTGCATAGCGCCTCTCAAAGACGGTCAGCATAATGTTTACCAATTTGTGGCTTTTCACCTGCTAACTTTCGAATATAGATCTAGAATGGAAGCTTATATATGTATCATCACCAGGGAATGAAGAACTAGACCAAGAATTAGACGACTGCCTCGTAGGTCCAGTCCCAGTCGGCGTAAACTCTTTTGAGTTCGAGGGTCTGGCTCCTGATCCTGCAAAAATACCAACAGAGGATGTCCTGGGCGTCGCTGCTCTTATCCTCACAGGTTCTTATCGCGATCAAGAGTTCGTACGCGTTGGATACTATCAGAACACGGAGTACGATAATGATGACATGAAAGCTACTCCTCCGGAGAAAATTCAGTTTGATAGACTCGTACGCGATATAAGCACAAAATTACGCGTCACCCGCTTTCAAATCAAGTGGTTCGTCTTATTTTTCGTGTTTGTGATCTGAACCTCATCTACTCAAAGGGACGTCGTGCCACAATCACAAGGCCACGCCGCTGCAGGCGCTGCTGCATCAGCCGCCGTTCCCTCTGCAAACGACTTAGATGGTGATGATGCGAATCATAGTACTTAGATTCACTGTATTCTTCTTGCATTATACCTATGCACTGTCTTTCGTCGAGCTCTATGCCAACGGCTTACTCCTGTACAAAAGCACGTACGCAGACGCGTCCTCCCCTCCTCCATCAATCGTTCCCAGCTTCTCCTTGGGAAACACTGACACTTTATCATCATCAAATTTGTACCAATCTTCGTCATCCTCGTCAAACGCAGGTCCATCACCCGACTTTGCATGGAATACACTCTTCTTCACGAAACCGATATAATGCCCCGCATCAGCTTCTGCTCCCTTGTGCGTAACGATGGCTGTCCAAAATTCAGTTTGCCCCCCAAATGCCAAAGAACGACACCCACCGACAAGATCATACAACCCAGTCACGCTGCACCCATAATCATTCTTCAGATCGGCATCGGCCAATGCCTCCAGTTCCTGTAGCTCCCGCGCACGATACACGCTCTCCTCCTCCAGGTCCCCCGGCACTTCACTTGCAGGCGTCATCTCAACATCTGTATTCTCCTCTGCAGGCCTAGACGATGACGACGCATCCTGCACCACCTTCGTCCGCTTTCGCACCTTCCGTCGCTCGCCACGCTCTTTCTCAATAGACTTTAGCCGGCTGGAAACCGGCGTGAGCTTCGATTTCAGCTCATCGGTCACTACTTCCAGGGCATCAAACTCCGACGCAAACTTCACTTTGCGCTGGGAGATCGTGAGACATGAGGAAGAACTAGAAGTAATTTATGCTCACCATGATCTTGGCCTTCTTTCCAATATCGCGTCTCCATGCAAAACGAACCATGTGCACCGTCAGGTAACTCGGTAGGCGCGAGAGACGTGACGTCTGACTGTAAACTGCTTGACGCCCAAGCGAAGGAGAGTTCTTCTCCAATTGAGAGTTCATTGCCTGTGTGCGCGTAAGCAAAGACCAACCCAAGCACAAAAAATGCGCATACATCCTTGATACCAGTGTGCATATAATTCGTTGTCGCTGAAATATTGCACTCGATTTTAAGTACCTTTTCTATCGTAACAGTACTAGGCTCTTCAGGCGCTTCGTCACATTTCAATCTGTCCAAATAAGTCAGCTGACGCGAACAAAAAAGGAAAAATCCAATTCACTCTCTGCGCATCTCTGCCATCATAAACTGATCAACGAATCTCCTTCCCCCCGTCAGTGTATTACCCGTAGCATCGATCCCGGGAACCTCTTTCAAGCCGTTAGCAAGCTGCGTCCAACACTCCTCAGCATCTATACCTCAAGTCAACAACCCAACGAAAATGACGGCAGAAAAACGCTCACCTTGCTGCGCGTACCCCCCTAGCATTCCATTCTTGCCCGATCTATCAATCTCCCCAAACTGAGGCACAACCTGACGCAACACGGTCAAAAACGCATTAGGGATATATCCCTCCGTTGTACGAGACATGTTACTGTACAAGTCTCTCAGTGCACGAGGGAGGACGTCCAAATGCGGTGACCTATCAGACGTGGGATTGGGATCATGAGCCACGCATGTAAGAAATAGTAGCATACGTTGAGAGAGCTGTTTGAAGCTCTGGTATCGCACGCATCGCTTGGACAGTAGCGTTCATGTAGCAGGTATTTCCGAGGCTGTGAGCATATACTTGTCACTTCACGGCACGCCGTGAATCGCTGTAGAACCCACTTTTTCAATCCAACTGGCAAAGAGAGCTGCAAGAAAAAAAACGTGAGTAACCTACACGAGCGCAAATAAAACAAACATACGGCTTCTGCGATCTCCGACTCGTCCATATCTGCACAGGAACGGTCACCACAACACTTGGATCATACGCATACAGAGACACTCACCCTCAAGAAAAACGATCGGTTTCTCAGGTGGTTTCGGAAGCTCGCCCGCAGCGCCAATAACCATGAATGTCTGTCCCTAACCATACATTCAATACACACTTTCTACAACATAAAACAAAAGCGCACTCACCGCTTTAGGAGCCACCTTTTTCCAATCCGTATCATCCTATGCAAATTGATAATCTATCAAAACGCCCACACAGCACGAAAAGCACGCACCTTGAGCACGCCGCCTTTGATCATAACTTTCATACGCTCCGGCGGCACGCCCGTGACTTGATAAACCGCATCTTTGAATACGGCAGGTGGGAGTGATGTATCTAGATTAACATCGAGAGTTTTTCCTGCGTGTTTGACGTGTACTTGTAGTGGGGCCATTGACTTGTATGAGTTGCAGGTCTGCGTAATCGCAGGTAATCAGAGTCCAGACTGACGCGTTCAAGGGGTAGATGGGAATCGATTATGTAATGATGGGGATGTACGTGTCTGTGACGTCACACTAAACACGTTCCACAGCAGGCACTGCACCATCCAGCTTTAAAAGCTCCTCAACGTCGACTCTAACCTTTAACCTCAACGGCGACCTCGACAGCGAAGTTAAGCACGATGACGATTTAGTATGTATTGAATAAACCAAGTTTGAAAAGCTCTAATGGTCTCGCAGTTACTCGCTTACATTCCTGCTCCTAGCAGCAGAAGTAAGTCCCGCAGCACCCTGACTTCAATTCATGATCCATAACGCACTCAAACTAGATGGTAACATTTTGCCTGCTCGTATCCCCACTGCCTTTCACAGTCCGCAAAAAACTTTTCCGGTTCCTCTCTGAAAGCCCCATCGTCGCCAAAGTCGCGTATGGGCTCAAGATTTCTTTCATGTTCGTACTCCAATCGTTCACATCTCGCCCACTTACTAAAATCATGTCACTCACCCATAGCTTCGTAGGAATTCTATTCCTAGATGCCCTCCAACGCATGTTCCGCGTAACAGCTGAAACCGAAATGGCAAAAACAGGAGGCCAGAGCATGCACGACGTACGAACTGAGACCAATTTCGCCGCTCGCAAGTTTTAGTGCGCGCCCAATCCTCTTCTATAGCGCATGATTCAATCTGACGCGTTGTCTTTTATCGTCAGCGCTCAACGAAACACTTACCTGACTGGTTTCTGCCTCTTCCTCTCTCTTGTCCTCACCCGCACGTTCTCTATAATTTTGGACCTTATTCACACGCAAGAGGAATATGCGAAGTTGAAGAAAGTTGTAAGCATCCTCTATTTGGGGTTGGCTTCTGCTCATATGTTCTTGGTTTTGCAGGCTGGTTCTGGCGCCAAGGGTGACCAATCCAAACAAATCGAAGAACTCAGGAAGAAATTGGCTGCGAGCGAGGCAAAGGACCGCGACTTTGGTGCGTTTATAGCTTTTTGTTGATGTTTCTTTTCTAAAGTGAAGATACGACTTTCAGAAAACCTCAAAAAGCAGGCCGCACAACAAGCCGCTGAATTTGATCGCCTTGCGACTAAGTACAACGAAGCGACTGGGGCTGTTTCGGACAAGAAATCGGACTAGAGGTACTTTGTGTAATTGTCATGTGTGCTGGCTTTCATGTTCTTTTTGGCTTCTGTTGACGATCAGTCACCCATCTTTACTACAGTCTTCCTTACGCTCACTAAAGGGCTTTTTAAACATACGACTTGTGTTTGATGTGTGACACTCTCATATCAAGAAGTTTATCTTGTGATGGACAAGTGCAAAACATCGATCACACCAGTTTTTTTCGTGAGTTTGAGTATTGAAGGGGTCCTCGCTAATGATTTCTACAAGTTACCTACGCCTGCCCTTGACTGACGTCCGGATGATTATATCATATTAGCACTGCCCAAATGAATGACAATCACTCATGACATACTGCAAATATGTTGTTTCTCAGAGCACCAGTAAAATCAAGTTGACAATATTAATATCTGTTGAATGTACTTAATAACTTGATGGACAAGGAGAGTTATCATCGTACATTCAATTCCGAGTTTGTATAGGCAGTAGCACGATCAATATTGTATTAACTGCTAGCTTGACTTATCTCCAAGTATGATATATGATACACCGTGGGCGCGAGATAACTTCGAATTCGAGTGAACCAAGATACATGCGTTAACGCATTCCCGTTGCTCCATCACCAGTGCCGTAAGCTCACCGTAAGTGTCAAACCTCTTTTTGACAAGCGAAAATCATCTTTTGCTGATGATGAGCGCTAGCCTCTCTGTTGGTATGCAATATTAATGAAACTATACAGTGAGGTTAACGTTGATGTATTAGATGACCATTGATGTTTGAAACTGATAGCAGAACGTGCTGATTCTGCTGAACAGCATTTCCAGAATTTGGACATAGCAACCGATTTTCAGCGCTTTCAACATATTTCTTTGATATAAATCCCCAGTCCCCCAATCATGTATTTTCCTTCGATCGAAGGCTTCTGATTCTGGAACTTCTTCCCCGTTCTAATCAACGATAGTTGCTACGATCAATCGAGATTCTCACTCAATTGAAACCGACATCCAGACTGATCTCTATAAAAGCGTTGGATGGTAGTATGTCTGCACGAACTCCATACGCCCAAAGACATGACCGTAGTCTCAAATGATCCCACTTGGTTCCCGTTCATGAGCGTTACTAGCCTTTTCAACTATTTTTCAGGTCCGTGGAGAGCAAGTAGGATGAAGATGGTGACGTCTTACTAACACTGACTGGTTTTGCAGTTGCATCTTCTGCCGCGGTGGTTTACGACTGGGGTGAGCGAGATGATACTTTCCGATGGTATCATTGATATTTATACGGTATTTAAGCATTAACATTCGGTCAAGAGGTAAGTTGATATGCATCTGCACAGCTGTCTCACTGGGAATGCTTTAACAGGTCGAACTTATCTGGGTAAGCAAGGTCTTATGTCAGAAGCAAACTGTATAATACAATTAACTGGGGCAGATGCAACGCTGGTCCTTCATGACCGTTCTTTATATTTGTGTACGTTACGTCATGAGCGCAGTCGAAATGTTGTGCTCAGTCAACTTCAACCTGTGCTAGGTCCGCTACATTGGAATACTATATTCTGTGTAAGTTTTTGAGCCTATCAAGTTGACATTGCGCTGTACTAACAAGCCATATCTCACGATTAGGATTGCCATACTATGTATGTATCCCCAAATACACCACGTTGGTTTATTTAACAGTGGGGGCATGTAGGGTTTCTCCCAGTCTCGATAACAGACGTAGTGGGTGTTCTGCACCAATGCCTCCTATTCCCATTCATTTACTAACTGTACTCCCACACAGGAGTGAGTGATATTCTCAGCCTTACTATGTTGAACATAACAACTGCAACAGCTGTAAGTTTATTTAAAACATGGGGTCCATCAAATCACATCCGTGACCTGGGTTTTCAGGCCTTATCCTTTACTTCATCTGGACATGGATACCTGTCATCATAAATGCTATGCTGGGCAGTGAGTTCACCTGTGGTTCCCTACTAATACTAACTTGACTGAAATGTTATGCAAGTCATGATGATGATTCGGATACATGCCATATATGAACGATCGAGAAAGATGCTCGTCTTTCTCATTGTAGTTTTGCTGGCTTCCACGGTCGCCTCCGGCGTTATTACGGTAATGGCAAACATCGGTGTCTCAGCGGGTGAGCTTTAATTATTGATGAGACCCTCAAGTACACGAGACTCATGGACAAATACTAGAAGAATACATCATTTTTGGCTATCCTATCTGTCTTTCCTCAGCTGACGCATACCAGATGAATCTAGGCTACGAGAGTTTGATATCCACCGCTATATGGGAGATCCTCGCCTTCGTTCTTGCAGTCTGGGTTGTTATAAAACACTCCCGTGAGCTGCGACAATCTCCGACAGGATCGACCATTGGGCACTGTTTAACTAAAAGTCACGCGTTTTATTTTTCAGCGTGAGTTTGGCGATTTGAATGTTATTATCTTGTTTCGCTGAAGTTTCGCATGTGTTAGCTTTGCTATCGTAGCTTGCTTCACCCTAGGTTCACTGTCTGCAAATATCATGGTGCGCCAACCTGCCAACGGAGCATCTGCGTCTGTCTGCTCATCATCATTTCTACAGGACTCATCGTCTGTGGGAAGTGTCATTTATATTGGTATTCTCCAAATAGCCCAGGCGTTGCAGATGTTTGTGCTGGGACCACGTCTGATTCTCAGTGTTCGCGAATTTCACGCTAAGCTCGTGGCCAGGTCCGACGAGGGAACAAGGATGACGACACTGTATTTCCAGGCTGGTGGTGATGCGTTGGCTGACGGAGATGTCTAGCACGGGAAACGATCCAAATGATCAACCATGGTACGGTACAGAGAGTATGTAGATTTCATTAGTTTCATGGTTTCGGAGTGATTTGGAGGATAGAATGAGGTCTGGGAAAACCACTGTCGTGCTGTATTGAAAATATCTGCCCACCCATACATGGACGAAAGATAAGAACTGCAGTAAAACAGCTAGAAAGAATGAGTTGTTTTGGTTCCAACGGGTCTCAGGGTGTCCCTATCCTAGTGTCAGAATTGAAAAATGATTTTGTTTCCACGGGATTCAAATATTCATCCTTTTACCATGTTGGGATCTTTGCGCGCTGGTCGCTGAGGTGAATAGACTTGACAACTTATTTTCAGCCTCAAATACAGTGACTAAGTAAAGCACCGTGCACACAAATTCTCTTATGCACTCTCCTCCCGCTAAAGTGGGTGTCCGGGAACGGTGGGCTGTGACAAGCACGATCATGAAAAATGCAGAGAATCATTGATAATATATACTGATGTCATAAGACAACAATAGATGCACGGCGACGTAATTAGTCAAGCGAATTAGGTATAAAACACAAGTACTCCGAGCATAAGTAAATGAATAGATACTTGTGAAAGACAGATATAAACATTATATGTACGCCACTCTAAATTTTTACAGGCCACGAGCCTCGAGACGACCGCGGAAGATCTTCTGGAACTGTGGGACGTGGTCAAAGTCCATGAGCGTGTAGTGTTGCCCAGGCACGTCGGTATATGATGGCTCGCCGCGGCTGAAGCCAGACCATGGCTTGAGCTGGTTGTTGAGCCAGTCTGACTTGCTGCCACGGAGAGGAATGGCGTAGAAAACGTCGACTGAGGCTAAGAAACCCGACATATGAGCAAGCGATAATGAAACCAGAACAGGAATGACGTACAAACTGAGCCTGATGGGTTATAGTCTTTTCCGCACTCGATCAGGGACCCGGCAATGTCCACCCAGTGGTCGAGCTTCTCAGCCGTCAGCTGGAGTTCAACAAGACGTTCAGGGGGAGACAGCTTCCACACCACCTCGAGCTGCTCCTTCCTCGTCATCGGTCTCAGAGCAGGCGCAAGATCATTAGCATCATGCTTCGACACGAGGCCGAGGAAGTACGACAAGTTGAGCATCCCGCCTGTCCAGTCGATCTCGTGCATGCGGTCGGCGATATGAGGAGGGATGTTGATGAGACCGACGAACTTGACTTCGTCGCCCATGGCCTCGAGCCGCTTAGCAACTTCAAACGCGACGACACCGCCGTAACTGTAGCCTGCGATGGCGTATGGTCCCGTCGCCTGGGTCTTCTTGACTGCTGCAGCATAGCATGATACCATCTCGTCCATGGAGGTGAAGAAGGGGTGGCCGGGCTCAAAGCCACGAGCGCGCAGAGCGTAGAAGGGACGCTCATTTTGGAAGTATTTGGCAAGGTTGACGAAAATGAGAACCTCTCCAACACCAGGGTGAACGAAGAATATTGGCGTTTTGTTTCCGGTCAACTGGAGGGGAACAATGGGGTCGTACTCCTCAGTCTGGCTATCCTTAGAGAGCAAGGTGTCGACATAGCTGGCGAGGCTCGAGATGACGGGGTGCTTGAGGATTTGGATAGTGGGAATTTCAGGCAGGCCAAAGTGTGCTTCTCCCTCGCGCTTGAGCCTGGAGATGATATATATTAGTGGGTCATTTTAGGCCAGGACAAGTATACTGACCTGATGACATCAATAGAAGTACCGCCGAGTTCGAAGAAGTTGTCGCTCGCCGACATCTCGCCAACTGCGAGGTTGAAGATGCCAGCATATATATTGGCAAGCGCCTTCTCCGTCCCGGTGGACGGGGCGACGAACGTAGCGCCGCGTGCCTCGCTCAGGAGCTCCTCGGAGCGGGCGATGTGCTGAGCAAGCTGGCCTTGCTTGAAGAGACTGATCAGACGCGCACGAGACAGTTTACCCAGAGTGGTCTTCTCCATCTGGTTTACAGGGATGGGAACGACGAACTGAGGCGGCAGGGTGATCATTTTCACACAGATATCCCGAAGGGCCCTGTGCGTGGCAAAGAGCTTTGTGGAAGCGTCTGTTCCATCGAGGTCGAAGGTTGGCGAGTAGAAAATGATGAATCCTTCGGTCTCCTGCCCAGGAGCACGGTAGGGAGCTGCAGCGAGGAACGAGTGCGTGACCCCTTCCACGGTCTGGAGGTGGGTCTCGAGCTCAGGGATGCCATACGACACACCATGGACAATGACGGTGTCCTTGATACGACCGCTAAGGCGCATGACACCATTCTCGATGATGCCAACGTCGCCGGTGCGGTACCAGCCTCCCTCAACGAAGCTGGAGGACGTAGCCTCGGCGTTGTTGTAGTAGCGTACGAAAACCATGGGTCCGCGAACCTGAAGCTCACCGCTCTCTCCGTCGGGGCGCAGAGTGGTGCCATCTGCGGGATCAACAATGCGCATTTCGCAACCATTGATGGGCCGCCCGAGATCAAGGAATTCGTGAGCAGGCTTGGTTGCTAGGACGTCTACAGGATCGTATATGCATCCGGCGCTACAAAAAAAAATCCATCAATTTATATACCCATGTAACTTAAAATTAGCCTTACCAAGTTTCTGTCATTCCAAATCCAGCAGAAATGACGAACGATACAGCGGAAGGGTTCCTGCTAAGCTGTTTCATGGTAGCAGCAAACGCTTGCGCAGTCTTGGAAACAACAGCTTCACCACCACTGTTGATCCGCTTGATAGAGGACAAGTCAAATTGTCCGAAGAGATCAGTACGCTTCTCCAGATCACGCGTGAGCTTAGAGAGCAAGAAGTTCGGGGCAAAAGCAAGTTCAATCGACTAAAATTGAATGATAAGAGAAGTGTAAGGTTGTGATTTCGTATTGACATACCTTTTCATCGATCAGACGGAGTAGACGGAGGGGATCAGCAAGAATAGCAGATGCGTGCACATGGAGTTGCGAAGCCCCATATAACAGCGGGGTGATGTGCATTTCCAACGATCCTGCAACGTGATCAAATCCGACCCCTGAACGTCATGATTAATTTCCAAACGTTTTTTTCAAACTACATGCGCCTTACAGTTCAAGACTCGAGATTCTGAAGTCAGGCCGTAGCTTTGCCCCTTGGCACGGCATGCGGCTAGGATCGTGCGGTGCGTGTGCACGACCGCCTTCGAGAATCCGGTTGATCCCGAGGTCAGGAACAGGATCGCCTCGTCGTCTGGCTTAGCCTCGTACGCAACCCAATCAGCTGAGACGGTAAATATCTCCGCCGATGCTTTTAACTCCGAGAGCAGGTGGATTTCCAGACCAGAAATTGTGCTGATTTGCTCTGCACCAAGCTCGTTGGTCAGCCAAGTAGCAGACCCAAACAAGTTCTTGATGTGGGCGACATGGCCCTCTTTGTGCGCTTGTTGCGCGCTAAGTGCAGGCTGCAAGCAGGGCACATAGCCAGCCAGCAGACACGCCCATACAGCGGCCATGTTATCTTCGTGCTCCGTCAGGTACACGACGACGACTGAGCCTGTGGGTTTTCCCCATTGTAGCATGGCACGTGCAAGATTGCGAACATTTTGGTTGAACGCGCTGAAAGTCTTTGTCTGGATAGAGGAGTCATGTGCCGAGGAGGTTATGAAACCAAGCTCGTGCGACGGATAACAGTCGACAGCTTGAGCGATGACGTCGTGGAGAGTATTGGGTTGTGGAGACATAACGGATGTCTTGAGGTTTGTAAGGATTTCAGTGGTTGTATTAGCGGTGACTGCGATGGGTGCCGTTGCGAGATGTCTAAATTATAAACCAGAAAGATAATCGGAAAGGTGTCTAGGATGTTGTGGTTTTGAATGACAACTTCCCTACACTTATATACCTGGATGCCAGAAAGCAGTGGTGCGGTGAGATTACGGCATCTCGAACTAGATGGTGGTGACTAAAGCCGGCAAATTTGTCGTAGCACACCGCACAGATCACAGTCTGGTCAATCGCTACCAAGTCACTGGTCAGAGCAACTAATAGTGTGAAACGCATGTCTGCAACACGTTAGCGCGGAGGCTGTGCAGTAGACCTTGCACAGTAAGATCATAATTTCCGCACTAGTCTATCCGGTCACTATCGTGACTGTGGGCGCACATCGTATATTAGTCCAAGCGTCGATAATGCGTTATGTCCGGCACTACCAATGCTAGTTTGTGAGAATTGAGTTTGCCGTTTCCCTATTCCGTGGGTTCAGGACCACCGTGGCGAACGAGCAATGCGTCCCAAGCTGTGCTTCAATAATGCACTACCTCCGCTTGTCTACTAGGCTTGAGTCGACTTAGCTTAGCATCGTCGTGAAGTCACTGCTTGAGTCCTGCTCTACCTTCGAACCGCCGATCAGAGGACTGGTGAGCCGCAGATATCGTCAGATTTATGATCATATATAGAAAAGGTTTTCGTTATATTGGAATATTAAATCATATAAGGCCAGGTATAACGTCGATGGTAGATCGGGCAGCAGAACGAACCATTTGTCGTCGGGCTTCGACGGTTCTCGACTGTACAAAAAAATCAAGGCAGCAATATGCAAGATGTTCGTGGGTACGTGCATCATTCACGTAGTATTCCTTTGAGCGCAAAGGGATCGGATAAACGCCAACATCCAGTAGTGGCGACTGGACCGTCCGAAGTTGCAATGATCTGTCGACAAAGCTGGCCAGTATGTCAACATCGATAGTTGGCTTTTCGCGAGGAAGAGATTTGGTTGTTCCTTCCGATGATGACGGGCGGTGGACATAAATTGATCGCCATGGCAGTATACACAAACAACCTGCTCAAATTCATCATCCAATAACAATGGGGTGGGCGGCTAGCCAAAAATCGCCCAACGCCTTTTCTGTATGTTGTCCAGGGATGCTCGTAGAAAGCAACGGATATGCTGTCTTCATCGCGAGTGGTGAGAGGAACTTCAGAAACATCGGAGTGCATGGCTGTGCGGATGTGCGCCTCAAGACAGCCTGTGGATATCGGGTGGATATCGGGCAAGGCCTCCGTCAATAGAGTAACCAGTCCTGCCCACCTCTTCAACAGAAAAGGATTCGTCAAGAGCATCAAAGTGATGATAACGCAAGGCGACTCTTGAGTGACGGAATTTCATTGCAATGCTTGCAAGCAGTGGCTTGATGATAAGCTCCTCATCTGGTCGCTGCGAGAATTTCCAAGCGATAGGAGCATTTTGTCTTTCTCGACCGCTTCCACGATATGGGCGGGAAAGCCAATGCGAGCTACGATCGTAGGAATAATGGCGGCATTTTTTGTGCGTGAAGTTTGTATGAGAAGAAAGTGGCAGTAAGTACAACCGTGGAGATTGATATCTAACGCGATGGAAGGTTTTCCGGCAAGGCCATTGAGCCAGATGTTCGTCTACTCACTTTTGCGAAAGACTTGTCTGAGACTCTCCCCGGTACAATACGTGCATTATCCATGCATCTTAAATGCAACTGGCGCTTCTCGGGATCGAAAGTGCCGCTAATTCTATGCGTGTTCAGAAGACGAAGTATTTTCTCACAGACGATTTTAGTACGAGACTAGAGGAGAAAATTTGTGCTCACGACTGAAATCCATCGTGCCGGGTGAGTTGGAACTTGACCAGCCTGACACCCAACACTGGCAGGACGGACGGGTACGTAAGTAAGCACTGCTTCGCATCGCACCACGTTTGGATCGAAAAACAAGAATGCACAAGCGTCGAGCGTGCAATCATACTGAATGTCGTCGATGTGCACTCGGGAGCCTTAGGTGCATTTATTGGACGTCTCAGAATCGAGGGGCGACTCCAACATAACCAACATTGAACCGAATGCTGAGAGAAAAGACCAGCACGATGTTAGAAAAGAAAGAGTAGTCCGGCAAAATATCAACAAGCAAGCGTGCGTATACGATAAGTCTCGTGATCAAAACGCCAAATGTTTACAGTGACACATTTCCATGATGACCCCAGCTGTTCCGAGCCTGCAGTATGGCGCCTTGCAAAGAGCTTGAATGCGACTCGGAGACCTGTGGTCATTGATATCTTGAAAGTGCATGCCAAGCGTTGTGGTACAAGTAACGGAATCTTCCCGTACGACACGCTCCTTTGGCACCACATTAAGCTGTATTAAAATCCTTTACAAAGGGGAGTGAGACGCGAACATAAAGTGAAAAATAGGTCTATCTGTATATCAGAGTACTACCTGTCCGTCGTAACCTCTAAATCAGTCATCAAGATCTATCAACTCCTCATGATATTCATCTCCATCCTCAGTCCTGATATTATTATCATCTCCTTCCTCACCACAGTCATCATCGCCTGGTTCATGTTCCAGCATGAACGCAGGAACAGTCACCCCAGAACGAATTCTAGGGCCTGGTCGCGGACCAAGACTAATTTCCTTCCGGGACTCACGGACAGCTGCGAGAGCTGCAATCTATGAAACCAGCACCAAGACATCGTGTCAGAGAGAGCAAAGTAAGAGTTTATGACCAACGCACCTTATCTTGCACCGCACACTGTACCGCTCGTTTCTGCCCTGTTTTCGCTGCAGGATCGAATCCAAGCTTCTTAATGATATCTGCAGAATACGCCAACTTCGTTTGGGGTGCGTCAGATTCTGAGATACCATCTGAATCTCTCGCTTTTTGCTTCAACTTTGCGGACTTCTTATCCGTAGCACCATCAGAGGTTCGCTTCGTTGGCATCGTGCCTATCTCCCTGGCCTTGGCAACAGCACGCATGCCTTCCTTATCCCTCTCGAGTAGGAGCTTCAGTTCGCGATCGGCATCCTGAATCAGCTTTCGCTTCGCCCGTGCCTGGCCTTCGCGCCCCATGTTCTCAGCGACAAACATCGACGAGACATCCCGATTCGACCCGCCCACGACGTGCCCCGAGACAACGTATGTGGCGTTGCCTCCACGAGAGCCAGACGCTTCAGAAGGCTGTAATCCCCACTGGCGTTGTGGATCATAATCCGCTTTGCGCTTCTTTGATGACGAAGATGTCATTCCAGAGGTTCTGAGAAACAGGGTTGTGAGTCGGGTAAAGGCATAAAATCATTACATTACTTACCCTGCAGAAAACTCAGCTCGCCCGGCTCTTTGTCGTTGCACAGCGTTCGTCAAGTGCCAGTCGCATACATCGCTCACTCGCTTGTCCGTCCAGCTTCCACATATTTTACCGTCGCGTTTGAGCACCTTGCACATGCCCAAGTCTTGTGCGCGTCCGATGATGGCGATGGATTCAGCGGACTCTGGTGTGACAGCGAGTATGTTGTCAGTTGGGTGCGGTTTCCCGTCTTTGTTGTTCCGCTAAGCGAGTTATTCACTATGATGGATCATACAACTCGTGCAAGCTCACCTGGAAGGGCTTGAGGACCTTAGGATTGAGAAGAGCGATGACGTCTCCTTCTTTAAGTTTCGACATTGCTTCGAAAGCACCTTTGCTGCCACCACTATAGAGCTTCTTAACTTTGCCATCGTCGCTCGTGACGCGGTCAGAACTATCAGCTTCGAACAGCAAGAGGGTCAGAAATGCATCTCCTCGGATAGATGCTGCGCCCGACGACGACGGTCGTGATTGTACCCCAAAGTCAATTAATTTCATGTTGACAAATTTTTTTCCGTAAGATTTCGAGGGCTTTTGTTTCTGCGGGTTCTGGGTACGAGAATCGTTGCCCACTTTACGGTTGTTGGTGTTACCAGAGGCACCCTCGTCATCGGTTGCACGTCCGTCGTCGCCAGGAGCGATGTCTACGGGAGCACGCGTAGTCCTTACAGGGCCCCGCTCTGCAACAACAGCGATTGTGATCCAGTCGCCTTCAACAGGTACATCGTAGCCTGACTGGTTGGGTAACAGTCGTATGCAAGAGTAAAGTTTAGACGGTGAGAGGTAATATCGACCTCGAAGATATTCCTGCAAATCATCGTGTGGTAATGAACGAGACCTGCATACAATCATTGAGTTCAATGATCTAATGGATTTCAATTGCGATGACAAGACTAACGAAAGTCGGATGCCAGAATTTGGCTCAAGTCGCTGAAAATTGGGGTCGTCGAGTGGCGGCTTGTGATCCACGGGACCGACTTCAAGCTGCTCGACGATGGCCAGTCGGTCATCTCTGTTCGGCACGATGTCCGAAACAGATTGAGAGGCACTAGGTGGCACTGCAATCGTTTTGGGATTTGAAAAAATGGAAGGCTCAGGTTTAGGCCGAGTCAGTAAGCTGTGGGACCTCTGAGCCGAATTTACTTGTTCTTGCTTTGCTGTGCCGCCTGATAATTTCGAAAGCTTGCTGATGAGATTTGAAGGAGCAGGTTTCTGATATTGCATTGTAGCAATCGAACCTTTACCCGAAGGCCGAGGATTTGCGCTCCGCGCTCCAGATGTTGGGAGGGACCTCGAGGTGGCACTCGTCCCGCCAAGTAAGGAGTGCTGTGTCTGGCCTGCAGGATCGACCCTCCTTTTCTTCTCTGCCTTCAGCGTTCATTTGATAAAACCCCTAGAGCACGCGCATTTACTCACTAGGAGACGGAGTAGCAGGTGCAAGCAAAGTTTCAGATGGGTGTTTCCTCTTGGGAGATCGGATCACATCGTTGGCGGAGTCGGGAAGGGATGTAAGCTGAGCTTGCAGGCGCCTGATCTCTCTCCGAATTTCTAGTTGTTTCTGTAGTTCCTCTTCCGTTCTGTTCGTAGATGATTCCATTGCGTGTCGCCTTGATTGACGCGGGGTGGTTATTTACATACACATGTACAGCCAAGCAACACGCTGTGAGCTGCTGTATTTGAGATGCTGGCAAGGTTGTGGTTTGTGGACGTGTTATTTGGTGATGCTGTACGTAAATAATGACTTTTCCACACCAAAAATTCCACATGTCCCACTTTAGAAACTGTGCCAAAGCATCATGTGGTGTAGTAAGAGGGCACGACTCGGAGTGGGGTGAAGTAAGTGTGCTAAAATGCAGCGCGATTATGCCAACAGACATGGAATGATGGAAATCCGCAGGTGATTCCGGGAGGCCTGTGATGATATCTATATTTATTCTTTTAATGACTACATTGCCTGCACTGGCAACGCTCGTAGACCAAGAGATCCAAGCTGTGCCACATTACTACATATATATTCCGTGTTGGCAGTATTTCATATCTTTTACCTCTCCCTCCACTCACACCTACTTTCTACTAGTCATGGACAACGACATTCCCCCTACACTTGATTGTCGAAGAGTCACTTTGGAACTCACTGAACGTCTTTGCTCTGAACAACATGTTCGAGATGGCATCAATGATCTCCTGAAGTTTAGCCACTCGGAAGATTCAGAATTTCAGCGCCACGGTCGAAAGGTCTTGTTTTTGCTGCTAATCCCGTTCGACACTCAACTGATGATCTGACCTTTCCCTGAAGATTATCGCCCTGACCGAGGTTAATATAAATTTAATTGTCACAAGCTCTCTCATTGATAACGTTCTCGGTGATTAAGGTCGCACGCAGCACTCTTACACGTGTGGGAGTGAAACTATACCTGTTCATTGTTTGTTCACAGAATTTGTTGCCATTAAAGTCAGCGTACTTCAAAATGCTGATTTTAATCAGACGCCGCAAATACGCCTTTCCTTTGGAACTGGACGGTAAATATTTATAGGTAATTTGTTGAATTTTCTTTTCACAAATCCGTACAGGTAGAATCAATCGCCTCTTGCTTCCTCTACACACTCATCTCGTCATATATTACGGAGGAGTTGACACCCGTGCCCAACTGGGCATCAAGGAATTACTCGTCGCACCAGCCGCAGGAAAAAGGACCTGCCTGTCTGCTGCTGTCTCATCAGTACCAAAACCAGACGCAGCAGAGGTTATGCCACGTATGTGAACCTGCTATCATACTCAGGAGTCCTAGATTGACAAATAATTATTAGCACCGGATGCTTTCACGAAAAAAAGAGTGAGAATTAACCGCCTTGGGGAATTTATAAAGCAGCAATCAACGAAGGAGTCACACGCACGAAAACATCTAATGCCTAAGCAATACTCAGCAGGTGACCTGGGTGACAACGGGGAAAATCCTTTAGTGTCTAAGGAACACCCAGTGGCTGACATTAAACCGGGCGACAACGGGGGATCTTCTCGCTCTCGAAGGGTGTTCACTCGAATAAATACTAAATGTTTTGGCATTTTTTGTACTGGGAAGCGACCAGTTGCTTCTGCCAGTACTGTTTGCATTGACTATTGAATATACCGCATTGTACTTCATCGAGACTTTCATCTCTCTCTCCGATACTTGCCATCTCATGAATATGGGATCCATCTACCTGTATTAAACATCTAACATCTTTGACACATTTTGTTACTGGCCATCCTTCAAGGTTTTATATTTGTAATAATACATCCATTGCTGCACCATCCCTTTAGTCGACGAAAAATTCACCTCCCTCAGCTGCCGTACTTCTGGTCCTTGAAGTCTGGAGGCCTTTGTCTCCTTCTCGCAGATTCACAATATCGTCCCTCCACCCCTTGAACTTTTCTGCCATCTGTACCTCTCGTCTGGAGACCGCTTGGAAAGACATCTCTTCGTCGATGATATTAATAACCTCTCCAAATGGTCCGTCCAGCTTTTCCATTGGAAGCACGTTTAAATAATAAGGGTTTCTCAAGGCTATAATAAAAGTCAGATTCTGAATCCGACCCTGTACCTGACACGGACCCAGCTACTATGCAGCTGGAAATAGGGTTGAGTAGAGGTAAGTAGCAATGGTTGGTTTAGATACCAGTGCTACGCGACTTCAGACACGTCTGATTTAATAAAACAATGAGCCCTGTGGCCTGTGGTCGGCTCAATGCATGCCTTGATCTTGCAACATATCGGATAACGAGATCAAAAATGTTTCGAAAAACCAGACTCTAATGAAGATGACCAGTCGGAGGATGCCCCAAAGATTGACATGATTGGTTGATTGACACAGTTCGCCAGAAGTACATTGAAAACATGTGCCCACAGCACAGGCACCTCTCATTCACATTCATTTGAGCCAATTTAGTGATATGGCCTCAATCGACTTGTGCGCGCAATGACAAATAGCTGTTTGAGCGGACACGCCACGCAATGCTATGGATATGTTACCTGTACGGTATATTAAACTCGTGAGGTTGCATTTTCTATAATCAGTAATTTATGATAGACATTGCCAGAGACACTACCATCGAATGACCAGAGGCCATGTTCACAATAATGTGTGAAGCGTGAAGCTGCCTCACTTCAGCTAGAGCTCTGGCGATTACTTGAAGGAATTTTTTTTTCAAATTGGGCTAGGCGTAATAACTTACCTCCTTTTGACATACAGCTTGTACCATGATGTAATCCATGCAATCCATACTGTGCATCCCTTGAGATGGCAATAATACACAACCAGCACGTACATCACGAAGGTAGCGCCAAATGCATGTTTCGAGGAACGACCTTCACGGTCTGTATTCAATACCCAAGTCCTCAGCAATGATCATCGCAGCCTTCTCTCCAACGAGGAGCGCCGTCGAATAAGTGTTCTGGAAGATGGTTAGACCACATATCAATATTTTCTCCTCAACTACTTACCGTGCCAACAATCTCCGGGACGATTGACAAGTCTGCAACCTTGAGGTTTGTCACACCATACACGTTTAGCCGAGCGTCGACGACCCCTTTATCTGCCCTCGACTTCATGGCACAAGTCCCAAGCTGCACACACAGGGATAAGGTGCCTCGTGTAGAAGTATGACAGTTCAAGCTATACGTACCGAGTGCCATCCCGTTTGCGCTGGGATTCGATCAATATGTTACAGTAAGGCAAAATACATTCAGGACATACTGTTGTCACGGTGAAATCGTTCGATCGCTTCGTCATCTTCTGCAGTGTAGATAATGTCAGGCGCATTCAGGTCTGTTGGACCAGTCGCTTCTCTGCAGACTGCAGCACTTCCCTCGGGGAAACGAGGGTGAAGGGCAGCAACTTCACCCCGGTAAGAAGACATGCGTCGACTGATTTCGCGCAGTTTTTTGTATCCAAAGTTGAGAGGTACAATGTCGGATGGACTGGGCGGATTATCGTGGTCAGACGAGTATGGCTAAAATGAGCGATGTGCCCACTCACTCATCTAGGTAGCCTGTAGTGAAGTCGATGTCTTCCTTGCCGTCCTCTCCTAATTTGATATGAACACTGCCAACACACACGGGGTAAAGCTATAGAACTGAGTTTCAGAAAAAGATCACGGAGTGTGTGGGAAGCAGTACTGTAGTGATTTCGGCAGTCATGTAATTGCGAGGGGGAAGGCTACTTGGCCCAAGGTAACTGGTTATCCTGAGCATTCGCACGTCATGAAAGTAAAGGATTGCACACACCCTGCAAAGACACTGAATATTGCGACAGCCTTTTCCGGTCGGTCCTGGAAGAATTCCTTCCATCGCGGTTCAAAAGTTGAACCCATGGCTTTCAGCTCTTCGTCGTCAGGACGCCACTTGATTTTTGCATCGCTGCCACTAAAATACTAATGAGTGCGCTACAAAATGTGAATAATTGTGCCAACTTTTGAGCAATGAGAGACTTTTTGTTACTTTTCCATCGTGCAAGGTGTTCTGTGTGTGAGTACTCAAAGGGTAATAAGAGCATCACGACAAGATGCTTACTTACCCTGCAAAACGTTCTCCTCCCCACGCCAGAGCCGGTCCATGGTGATAACTTCATCAGCAACAAAGTATGGAACAACGACGATGTTGTGATCTCTTAACCCTAAGTTAACATCACGAGATAAATAGTTGAACACGGACCTCGATAATTTTCTCCGACGCCAGGTAAGTCCACCAGTTGCTGGATATCGCACCGCTTGAGAATCGCTTCGGCACCGATCCCAGACCTCTCGAGGATGGCTGGTGAACCGAACGCCCCAGCAGAGACAACAACAAGTTTTGATGCTCTCACGGTGCTCGACGACAGATCAGCGTCTGGGCAAGACATTGGGTCGTCGGTAAACTCGACACCCACGGCACGCGTATCCCTTTCATTCAGAAAAGACGTCAGCGGTTGGGCATGATTGCGATACAGGATGTAACACTGACTCGAAGATCACGCGCTTCACGCGCTTTCCAACCCATATTTGTAAGTTGGGGTTATGAGCTTGGTTGTAAACATAGTGATGTGCGGCGTCGGAACGCGTTCCAATTGTCCCGTCAATGTACCTTCTCATACATGAGCTTAAGTCACCATAGACTATGGGTACCTGCTCACTTGAACCATGGCTGAGAAACATTTTGTCAGTAGCAGCAGACGGAGGAGAAACGTAATGAAGTGGCGCACACTGTAAGTATTACATGTTTCTAGATCATTGGAATCATCAGAAAATGGCCTCTTGTGATACTCCGTGCCAACACGGATAAAGTCTTCGCTGATAGCCAGTTTACACCCTCCAGTGGACACCTTGATAGGTCCATTATACCCGTGGGTTGGTCGGTCGGCCTGCACCTCGTATGTTTCCAGCTATGCAATAACAACAGTTCAGCCTGACAAATACACAGACATCACGTTTGAGAACCTTTTTCATAAGGGGAATCAAGTTCTTAGATTCCCACCCATCGACTCCCCAATCATCAAAATCTGAGGCAGGCGAACGAGTGTAATTCATAACTGTATAAGCATCAGAGTCTTGTTCATCGTTACAACAATATTACGAACAGTTCACACTTGAGCCTCCACCAACACAATGGGCACAGTGAACGATTGGCGCACGACCGTTGAGATGTGGTGAGGGACTTCCAATGTTGAATGACATCGTAGTACTCGTCGGCGCCTGATGGGTAACATATTGGTAGGGTTGAACATGTTCAGCTTTATTGAGGGTGTGTTGACCTCCTTCGAGAACTAAGATCCTGAGCGAGGGGTCACATGCTGCCAGGCGACCTGCGACAACGCAAGCTGTACTGCCGCCTGCACACAAAGGGCCATGTTAAAAGAGCAAGTCGCTACATACAAGATGTCGATACCCACCACCAGCAAAAATGATATCAAACTCTGATAAGGACGGATAAGACATTGAGGGGTTTGCTTTCAGGAAATCGGTAACTCACAATACTCCGTGTATTTGTGCCCAGTCCAATTTATATCTACAGTGATAATACTACTGCGGTTTTTACTCAGCTAAGATCCATCCGGGACATAGCATGTCACGAACCACGATCAGCTGGGCAGCATATGAGCTTATCGTCGCGCCGCACAGAAGGAATATTTGCAGAAATTAGATTATTGAGTTTGAACGCCGTTGTTGAAATTGAAAGGTGCCATTTGATACGGTAAGGTTGAAATTGGTACTGCATCATGTGTTGTGGGTCACGGAGGCCCAGCCGGGCCGCAACTGAGACTCGGGCACCCGGCGTTAGTAATGTAAAAAGTTGTTGCATCAACAAAAAAACCAAATCCGTGCATACCATTTAATTGGCCAGTAACAGCTAGTACAAGGTGTGAAATTGCTACCATCTCCACAATCACATAACAGACTTGTGTTGAGTTTGTCGGTCAGCATATAAGTCCGTGCATGCAACCTAATTTTATGTATACTCTTACCAGCCTTGTTACATTTGTACTACTTGGTAGACCCTTGTTTGGGCGATGATAAATACATGCTACTATAACTGTTGTGACAATTGTGCTTCCTGATGGTCCCTTGCATAAGTGATGAATTTGATGGATACCTGTACAAGCCTTGTTGTGTTTGTGTCGTTTGGCACACCCTTGTTTGCGTCAAATTCAATACATACTAACATATGTTTGTGCTTCCTGGTAGTCCTTTGCATGGGTGATGAACTTCGATGCATGTTCCTACAAGCCTTGTTGTGCTTGTATCACTTGGTAAACCTTTGCATGGGTGATGAACTTTGATGCATATTCCTACAAGCCTTGTTACGCTTGTATCACTTGGTAAACCTTTGCATGGGTGATGAACTTTGATGCATATTCCTACAAGCCTTGTTACGCTTGTGTCGCTCGGCAAACCCTTGTTTGCGTCATGCTTAATATATACTACTACCAATCCTGCAACATTTGTACTTCCTGGCGGTCCCTTACATAGGTTATGAACTCATATGCAAGCTCCTCCAAGTCTTGTTCTGCTTGCATCACTTGGTAGTCGTACACACTACTACAAGTCTTGTAACCACTTGTGCTTCCTGGTGATCCCTGGTGTGGGCAATGAATATCAACAAACTTTTATGCGCATTCCTACCAGTACGATTGCTGAGATCGGCTGGAATGTATCCTTTTTGAGATCGGCACAGGTATATCCATTGTATACTAGTCTCAACTCGGAGCCAGGCATTCGGGGCACGCAAAGTTAAAACACTAGCCCATATCTACTCACTCGCGACCCTGCATACAGTAAGGGTCATATATCCCCGCAAGTAGGACGGGTGCGGCATGCAAGTACATCGGGCTTTGCCCCAAGCAGACACTAAACAAGGTTTTTTTTTTAAAAAAAAAAGCACCAGCACTGATACAGACGGTTCAAATCTATCACAGGTACTTCACAGGCAGCAGATTGAATAGCGAACAATATACTAATACACGAATTTGAATAAGCTAATTAATAACTGACCGCAACCGTATACGGTTATGCCATACAATTTATGGCAACTCTCCAGACGCTGCCCATACCATAACAGATCTCAGTGAGCTCAATCGACAATACAGTCACGGTACGCCGTCAGTGTCATTTCCTCCGTACCTTGCAATGGTGTCGCCACCATCGTGTTTCCCCTGATGAAGGTACGAGTCAGTACATTCTATATTCCAAGGAAAATACCATACTACGAACCGGGAATCAGAATCGGCAAATTGTAATACTAAGTAGTTCAGTGAGTGTGCTGTGTCCGTAAGTAATGCAGGCTCGAGAACGCACAAATAAAATAGTGACCACTTTCTCAAGCCATCCTGACCATTCCAGATCGCAGGAACAATATCGCAAGGATAATATCGCAGGAACTTTCAAACGGAGGTGATTATGACACGGGACATAGTCAAAACAAGAAAAGTTTACTGACCTGTATTATATATAGTCCTCCAGGGAGAAGACTTGGCGTCACAAGAGCAAATATTGCCCACAGAACCAAGGACACCCATTTGGCCCAACTCGGATGCCACACCCATTCATAATCTGTAAAAAGTTCATAATGGTCGCAAACTTCGATACCAGTCTGAGTCTTTGAGCAACTAACGGTCATTAAGGCTCTGCATTCCTGAGTGAGGACGCAGTAGATCAGACCCGCAACTCTAATTTGGTTAGTTGTAATGTCATATGTGGATAAGCCATGGATGGTCAGCTTTGATTCTTCTATGACCGAAGTGGATACTGTGGGGCACTGGTGACCTCGTGGAGCTCGAACAAACAGTTACATGTGGCACGGCAACCCTGCACTACTGTAGTTCCGAGTGTATCGACAGCATGACCGCAATTCGGGACACGAACTTGAACAGGGTCAGGTCGAACTAAACCAACTTCAGTGAGGGACGAAAGAAGATTTTGAAGTTCAAGTACGGAACTTCCGAGCTCGGACCTCACTGAAAAATTGTATAGATCATTAACGTTACGGCGATCATGAAATATCACTTAGCACCGTTCGATTTGTTTGGCAATTGGGGATAGTTCATGTCTCCCCTGGAACTTGAGTTTCGAAACTGAGTGTTAGTGCTAACTTGGAGTGCAAGCACGTGACCATCCTGAAATCTACTCACTCCGAATTGTCCGCCGGGTTTCTGTCTATGTTACGGTGTACATCGCACGACGCACGTGGTACCTTCATAATTGTCGATGGCATTTCGTCAGTCTACTAGTACATGATCGCGTGTCAAACAGTGCTCTCCATCGAGCTTGAATATACATAGTATAAATTTACAACTGAGTTTATTTGGCACTGCTCTCCAGAGCGCGACAAATCTTGGACAGCACCTCTGTTTGCTTGTCAATGGCAGCTTCGAGGTGTTTCACGACATCGACTACTAAGCTTTCATGAGTCTGAGTCGCCCTTCCATTAATTTCGAAGGCCTTTCCCAACTTCCTACGCTTTGGCATTTCAAGCGCTGGCATCGATTGAGCGCGTGGGACATTGGTCAGGTGTTGCCCAAAGCGGTGTGGTGTCTAGAAAATTCAATAGTCATTACTAACAACCGATGTGAAAAGATGAGTCCAGCTTACCGTTATATCTCCTATGGGGTCTAACTCAAAGGTTAACTCGGACTCGAGCGTCTTATGCTTCACTGGCAGGGGCCAAATTCCGCCACTACGGCCTCCAACCTGTGCGTTCCAACTATCGACACCCTGGAACAATAACCATTAAGATTGAGTGTACTAGAAGATCTCTAGGTGACCACTGTACCTGTTCAAGTCCCTTAGGCTCACTGTGTTGTTCACATACATCCGAGTCTGTGAGTGCAGGTCCAAAGTCGACTTTTGGGCGAATGTAGCACCCGCAAGGGTACGCAGGAAGGCCTTGGCCGTGCCCCCGGTCACCAAGGCACGGCTCAACATCATGGCTATGTGGAGTACCGGGTATGTCTTCAGGTATGCTTATAGATATATCAGACACCACGGTGTTGTCTTCATGTGCCTCAACAGGTTCAGCTGCAGCTATAAGGAGAGCTTCATCCTCGTCGTTGAAGGATGGTTGCCACAAGTCTGGGTTGCCGGTATACATAGCGAAATGCGGTTCTCTAGGCTGTTGTGACAGAGGTAGGTCTTGATATCCGTTTTTTCACGTTCTAATAACCAAAAAAAAGTGGTCGAGCTCCTTCCGATCCTTGCCATATACAGTTGGACCCTTCAGTAACTTTCTTGATGCGCGGGCCCATCATAAAAAGTTATAAAGTTTGCTGTATGGTGTGCGAAGTTCGGAGCTGACATTAGATTTACGTAGGTCTCGCCAACAGTTGGTTCTAATCGGTATCGCGTGCTGTGATTGCATGAGGTTTCACTGAAGCGATGCCATCCGAAGTTCATCCAGGGAACATACGTGAGGTCGGTAAAATATACATTATAACAGTGGCAATTCATACGGTACAGGGCAAACTTAGTAGGGGTACAGTTATCAATTAATATGGAACAAATGCCATACACCGGCAGTCACACGACTCCACATCATTGTCTTTGAACAGGCTGCGCAATAATACTGTGAAAAGTGATCAATGTACAAATAGTCAATGATCAGAGCAAATACATACTACAATTTAAGGTGAAGCGTGTCAGTTATTTCACTTTTTGCGTTGTTCAGTGTAGGGCCCATCACTGAGGCGTCGACGTTTGAAGCGGCTGCTTGGCATGGGTGCAGGCGGTGATAGGACAATGAGTTCTTGTAAAATTGCTTCAAATATGTCACGCCTTGAATTCTTCACGCGGTGATGGTAAAATGCCATATGAACTTCAACCAGCGCACCCTTAAGTTTTGCTTCATACTGGAGTGGTGGGATAAGAACGTGGTTCTGATCATATGCTGGTAATGGGCAAATATTGTGCTTGGATGCGACATCCTGCAGATGGCCTTTACATCGGTCGGCAACCGGCCAAGTCCCAATGTCAAATTCAGAGCTTAGGCTGTCTGGGTGGGCTAAAGCAGATGATTAGGTTCGTACAACAGCGAAGGATCGTTTCTAACTCACTGACAGCGGTTGAACCATTATCATCTTTGTCACTGGTACCGCCTTGAGCTTCGTCATTAGCCTATGTATGATAGTATTCAGTATCATTAAAGAGGATTGACGAATCATTGAAACCAACTTACTTCGAAGAGATAGTGAGTCAGCTTAATTGATCTGCCACGGCCGATAGCGTCCTGAATAACACTAACGGTCTCATAATATCTTTGCTTCGGAACTAAGTTCTCGAAGGCACTGAGATTGTTGACGACAGCAGGGAAATCCTTTGATGAGAAATCGAAGGCCTTGCTACGACCTGCAGTGAGTTGACAGCTCAATTTCAAGTCTGCTAAGCGGCCATGGAAGACATTGGCAGGATTGAAGTCGCCATCTGGCGTGAAAAAGAAGTTATTACGACTGATCTCGAATACCCCGCGGATGATGAGCTCTTCGTCATAGCCCAGACCCTTGGTGATGAGGACGTTACCATCCCTTCCACCTGTGAAATACTCGGCGCGATAAGCAAGCCTAGGTGTTCCAGCATAAAAACCTCCGGGAGATGTCTTTAGTTTGTTGAGTACTGATGCGGGAGTTTTTGTAGGGATCAGAGCACTGGAGGGCGCTGGCGATGTGGTAGTATCTGACGCATTCATGTTTTGGGTGATGCGAAATGACTTGTGCGTGTAGTCTGGTAGATTATTATTGGAAGAATAACATGATGATCCGTGCACATATGCTAGTACTGCCAGGGACACGAGTGGGGCGACCGAGTGTATTGCTCGTCAAGGTACTAGGGATTACTAGTACTAATGGGAATGCTTATGGGACATATCCGTAGTAGTCGTAGGATCTCCGAAATGAAACTAAACCAATCCTGATTCAATGATGGTACATCACGGGGAACAGAACTAGAATCTAAGAATCTGGTATGTATGTTAACGTTTCGATCATTTCGAAAATCATGGCTGTAATTTTTTACTGGTATTCTACAAGGTCAGATACTGATTCATTACTACCGGATAGTGTCACTTTGCTCGCCTCTGCAATGGTAACCTACTATAGTACACTATGTCTCCGAGCTAGGACCTCAGGATCGGGCCATAAATAAGGAATCTCAGGGACACGACACCCAAGTTGGACCGAATCGTCGAACCAATGTGGTGTAAGGATGGACATGGCGGTCTGTGGTGCGAAATACATTGCAGTTTGGTACTACGCCATGAGGGTTAGTGTAGTGAACAATGGTCCCATAGTAAACGAAACAGGGAGAGTAAGTACCTTATCGCTCTGTTCATGCAATGCGAAGAGATGGGTCACATCTCGGGTAAGGGCCGTTCGCCACTGCCCTCCTAATGAGGTGATGCCAGCTGCCAGAACCTCAAGGTCCCATTGGGAGAGCTTATAATCAACATCAATGCTAGATAATGTGATCAAGCACAGTTCACTCACATCAGTGGCGCACGCAACAACACCTGAGAAAATCATGGTTGGATCAGGTGAATAGTACCGCTCACTGACACATTGACCGTCAATTGCTTCATACTGAAATGAAAGGTAGAGGAGACTCACGGTTGAAGTTGTCCAAGGACTACGCTCCGTTGTACCCACATGTCCGACACTACATACAGAGACCCCTCGTATTCACCCTGAATGTGCGATCCAGCAAGCGCAATAATATGAGTGTGTGGTGGTGCGCTCGTTGCACCGTGGAGATCCAGCAAGGATGAAAGTTTCTCGTGTTGTTCCACTTGTATTGAAGATGAAAGGGCGTAGTGTACACCATTGAAGAGGGCCATACAAGACCTCAACGTGTATGTGAGAGGGAGTGTTGCACGATAGGTCAATGGAACGTCCTTACAGCAACTATGTTACAGTTCACCGGCATTGATGTCCGAGTCGCCGGCACATTCAATGATCCACGTAGTTATGGTACGTCACGGCGACTCCAAGAGGAGGTATCGGACAACTTGAATAAACAAAATAAAAGTGTCAGGGTCAGAAGGTTCAGAACTTGCAACTTCTTACATTGCATAGAACTCCAATAGAACACAAACACCCGAGGTTCGGCACCTTCATGCCAAGAATGTTGTTTAGCGCATAGTAGATGGTCCGACGAAGATCGAGAAGACTAAACAGGCGACTTACCAGTACCGGCACGGAACAACGCCATCAGAATCTATGACAGTAGTACTAATTAACAGCGGAGAACTCGAGGATCAAAATGGACATGCCTATCATGGTCCAGAATACATCTTCAAGCATAAATCTAGGGCAGCTGATAATTAATGTTGGACAGTGGACGACCAGGACTGGTTGAACCCACCTGTGCCCAACTACGGCATGTTAGAATACACCAACATATCTAGCTAGTCGGACCTTGAATGAGAGTTGCCCTGACAAGGAGAGGAAGAATCTGCCAGTGTGCGTCGATGTCAAGTTTGTCAGTGTTCATACAAAGACTGGCGTGGGTATATTACAAATGGTGTGGTGTGACATCATACAATACTCATACACCTTCACGGACTACAGTTATCGCTATAACAAATGAATATTGTAACGTGAAATGTAAGTATGTGGACATGATAATACAAGGTTGACTTGAAGTCAGCGGCGTCTTCTTTTCTGGCGTGATGCATGTGTTGGCTGAGCCACTGTCCTCGAAGCTGCGTGGTGTGCCGACTCATTATTGTCTGGCACCGCCAGACCAGGATGTACATTAGCTATATGTATGATTTGAATGCGAGAGAAATTAAATACCATGCATGTTAACTGCATTGTCATTGCTCTCGGTTGTACCTTGCGAGTTCTGTTCCTCGCTACCAGGAGAACGTTCATCAGAATCAAAAAAACCGTCCATATCGTCCTCGCTGTCAAATGTATAGAGTTCTGCCCTAGCCCTGGAGCGCCCACGCTGCACGAGTCCAGGGGTCTCCCTATTCCGAATATGTATTAGCATATAACCTAACAAAAAGATATTGACGGCCTTACAGCTTCCAATGGTTAAGCGTTTCGTCTACCCATTGCTTATTGGGATTGTTTTCGAGCATGTCGACCACTCGATCGTAGAAAAGGACGAGATCAAGATTCTCAATTTGTTGTCTCCATTGCGTTGCAGAACTAAGTTGAAAATATGCCTGACGTCGATGATCAGTTTAAGCGCATGAATCTTGTACGAGGCTTACCTGTACAGCTGCGTATGCAATTGCTCGTGGCAGTGGCGATATCATGCCATGAATTCTACCTTTTGGAGCCTTGGTACCTTTGTGAGTATTTGCAGAAATGGCACTGGACGGTCCAGTGAATATGTGACGAAAGACCTGCTCGGGTCATAAAATATCATTCAATGGACAATAATCAGAAAGGAGAACATACGCGTTTGAGGTAGTATCCCCGAAGACAGCCTTGACTTTTCCTTGTGGGATCCAACATAGACTCATCGTATAAAAATAGGGGAAATTTTGCAGCCGTAATGTTGATTTGGCCCTCCTTTACCTTATCCATAAAGGATCTATGGCTGGTTACATGTCAGCGAACGAATAACATTAGCATGACTAACGGGGGATCATTGTCAAATATGTCTAGCATCCGCATCGGACACAGCAGTCGAGCGGTCTGAGGATGGTTCCATCCGCGAGCAATTTTCCCGTGCTGCTTGAGCAGAGGGGGATTGAACTGGTCAGCTTCGGGCATCTTGAGCATGTATATCAGCCCTTCTCGCATCAGGCTCCCAGTATCATCAGATCGCGCATCATTTGAAGCACACGAAAGCTGAATATTTGTAAGACAAAGAAAATGTGAATGACGTGCAAGGATTGTGTCACCGCATGAATGAAATTGTCCATGGCCGACGGAAATCTCTCAAATGCTGATATAAGGTCACTGAGGGTCGGTATAAGCTTGACGAATGCTTTGTAGTGCTTTATGCACAATTCCTTGTGACGTCTGCATGGATAAATTATCAGTGTCGAATAGCTTAGGTAGTACAGACTGACTTATTCAAAGTTTCTTCGGATTGATCTTCGGCACCTTCCCGCAATTCAGAAAATTCGGCTTCTATGCCTTCGTATAAGACATCCTCGAGCGAAGTGAACGGATCGATCGCAAGAGGAAACCACCGAGCTGCACGTAAGTATAGTTCAATTGGACCATGACTGGTCTGGTAGTGAGACAACGTATGGCGATTTGAAGATTTGAAAGTTACCAGATCTTTCTTTTACGCCCACTTTTTATACCCGAGTTCAGGTCTTTGAGCAGATCTTCAACGTGGGTTGACGTTTCCGATGCGTTGGACGGTTCAAGTGACATGATGGATTGGGTCTGCAATTGATACAAGACTTGTGAGCGGCACAGTCAACCACATGTGCACCCGTATTTACTGCAATTTGAAGTTTGAAGATCCGGGCCAAACCTAGAAAAGAAGTGTATACTTTGTAAATATGTCGCTTTGATGGACCAATGGAGACAAAACCTTGTTATTTCAACGTATTTGTTTGAAATGCAGAGATCGATCAGATGATTGGATAATGGTCCAGGGTGGCATAATGCTAAATTCAGGGTTGTTTAGTGCACCGCAAGAGGATAAGCTTGACTCGGGGTGTATTATTGGCCACGGCGACGCTCCTTCCCAGTCTCCCAGACTCCAAACCAGTCAGCGGTGTGTAGCGAGTCTTCACAAGAGGCGTGCAATGGAGAAACCCGAAACACCAACACTTTGCTTACCGTAAGCAAAAACCTTAATCTCAGCCACTTTGGCGTTAGAGCACGTTGTCGTCTGAACTTCTCGACAGCACTTTCAAATCTACGCCAAATCTTTTGGTGACTTGGTGGAGGTGGTGGTTACAAGTACCTTAGAGTAATTCTAGATACCTGTATTAATAAACTGCATACGCTGTAGCTGATTTCCCCTGCAAAGTGAATGTTTTGGGTTTTTTTGGCTGCACGTGAGTCGTGATTTCACGTGATGATCAATTAATGAGGTCATTGACATATATTACATGCGTGTCGTGTATATCCCTTAGCACCAGCAGTTTTCTGTCCATTCCTTCTTATTCTTATTCGGCCAGGAGCCTATATTATGTACCCAGCCTGTTACGAATCATGGTTTGCCACTGGATCTCAAGAATCGAACTCACAAAGCAGTTGTGCCTCTCCGATTCTAGACTTGGACCAAATTTCTCATGACCTTGACCATGCCTCATGGATGCATAATCCGACTCTCAGTCCCATCGACATTAATGCACATTCTTTTAATGATTCCATCGATCCTGATACCTCTGTCTTGTTCTCTCCTGCACTGCCATCTTCAATTCATCCAACAGGAACTTGATCCGGTGCATCCACTGATATTATACCTTTTTCTGATGATTCCGACACTTTGCCACTTGAACCTGACATATTACTCAAATCAAATACACCTGCTGATCTCATGCATCTATTTTCAGCAAATCTTATTCAGAGGCGTGCAGGAACTCACTGGTGGGAAATCGAGTGCCCAGACTGCAAAGCCTGGATCAAGACTACTCTTCCGACCCAAATCCTTAGTAATTTAGATGCTCCAGGGTATTTTAATACTCTCAGCAACCATAGGCAGGGTAAAAAGTGTCTGAAAGGCCATAGTCTAGCAGATTCTTCACCATTGCCAAGCACAGTCAGCCCTGCCCTGAGTATTTCATCACACTTTACTCTATCTGATACGTCACATGTGATTGACACATGCCCTGGAGTTCTGATACATTGGCTAGTTCCAGGCCCTTCATTTCTTGAAACCTTCCCTGTCGGTCAAGCTTCTGCAGGCCAAGGTGTCCTTCCTTTTGACATTGACACTCGTGGAAACATCCCTTGTGCATACTCTCATAACTGTGCAGGTACTACTGGGACACCAATGTCACCTTGTAGTGGGTGCGCTGAGGTTGTGGGATTCATTGAACACCTTCTATTACTTGCTCAAGATATCAAATCACACACCAAATACCGATTTCTAAGTCATTCTGATATGGTCAATATCACATGTCAGTACTCTGCTGAGAATAATAGACTGAAACTCAAGGTTTGTTGTTTGTGGGATGATAATCTAACCATACTGATAAATATCTGAAGGGTCTCAACGATGCAAGAAGGGTCTCACATGTACTTACACAACTGGACAACTATAAGTCACTTATTATGGCACTATCAGAGCATGATATCCCGCACCTTCAACACATCCTTACAGTCGCACTCAAGAGAGGGTCAAGCATCCGGCAGATGATCAACACTCTTGAAGATTCTCTTGCTGGTGCTTACCACCCACGAAGGTATACAGGCAATGATCTTGATATGGCCGTATTAGCATACTGACTTGGCGGGCGTGCACTCCTTCATGCATTTAGTCATCGCTTAGCTCTCCCATCACTACATACATTACAAGCCCACTGGAATTTTACATCCATCACACCTACAATTGGCCCAATCACACCTGATCAACTTGACTCAAACATTAACAACCTCCTTCTTAATCTGCTTTCTGATAGTTCCCTCCCTCATTGCGGATACTCTGTCTTGATGGATGAAATTGCACTGGAAGAAAGGGCCTCACATCATCATGCATCAAACAGTGTCATTGGATTGTGTCACTCTCATTTGCACCTCATTGATCCATCCCTTCACACATACGACTCTGCGTTAAGGATTGCTGAGAAGCTTGCAGAGGGGACAATACACCTAGGGAAGGAGATGTCAGTCATTGCTGTAGGCTCATTTGGGGATGATGAGATTTTCCCTGTCCTTGCCGCACCCACCTGCAAGTGCGAGGACAGTGAGAAAATGATGTCTATTTTTATGCTGGTCAGAGATCATTGGAAAGAAACTGGAGCTGAAGAACGACTTGGGCCAATCATTAGTTTTGCTACAGATGGAGACTCGACACGGAGGGCAGCTGGTCACCAATTGTTCCTCAAAACCGAGCTTTCAGTAACGTCCAAGCTCTATGGGACACTCTCACATGCGGGGCCTTAATCTTGCTACTGGTGAAGGTGAACTTACTCTTGACTTCGACTATAAACATATCTTCAAGTGTGAGTACTTGATGATTGCGATCCTTTGTTCCTTTGCTAACTACTGGACTGTGTAGGATGGTGCACCTTGCTTCACGGCCACAAGGGAATGAAACTTGTCAATGGTCATACTATCAACAGTGCAGTGCTCATTTGCTATCTCTCATGGCTACCTGATCAAAACGAGGCTTCCATCCTCAAGCTTCTGAATCCAGATGACCCCCAAGACATCCCTTGCACGATTGAACTTATGCAAGCTATAATCACCCTTTCACAGAACGAATTCGACACTGCAATAATGTCTGTTGGTGAATGTGCAGATATTGCAGCCATCAAAGTTCTTGGTGCTATCCTAGAGTCCATCCTACTCCCATTCATTGATATCATGCTGTCACTGCACCAACAGGTCACTCATCTCAGCTGCTATGCGCATCTCACATTCACATTTTTCCGTTTGTATCACTCTGCATTCATGCCACATGTTCTCTATTATGACTCACAGACGATGGCAAAAAATGCATGCTTCTGCATTGCAAAGCAGCAGAAACTCAATGGGTCACAGAAGTTTTGGCTCATTCAGACTGGTGATGATTGTCTGGAGAAGCTATTTGGTATCACACGGATGAGGGGCCAGCATAATTCTGCCATGAACTATTCACAGGCACTTGATTGCATCAGTGATGCCAAGGATATCGATATTGTTTTCAAGAAACACCCAGACCTTGAGTCTGGCTCACAATGACTCAAAATCACCCACGTTGAAGGACTCGATCATATTCACCATGATCTGTGGGTTGGAGATGTGGTTGCATCACATTGCGACCTTCCCTCAGCATGGAAGGATGGTTGTGATAAGGCATTGACCATGCTCACAGACGCCCATATGTCTGCAGTCTGCTGTGCATTCAATGAGTTTTTTTTCACAGGATGGCTGTGACCTTATGCGGCCCTGGGAAGCAAACAAGTACTTAGGGATATTGGACATCGAAGGTGTTGAGTCGAGCGCAAATTCTACCTCCCTTGAATCCCTTCCCAATACTGCAATTTCAAGTGAGTCGCTACTACTGGTGGCAGGTCCTACCAGCGTTGAAGAGGAGCCTGAGCTAGACGAGGATGTTCTTATCCTGGAGGAAGCCCTTACTCACGACGTTGCATTTGGAAGCCCAAACATTGACCATGACCCTACCATTCCATCGACATCGCATCCTGATACTCCAGCTCTTGTTAGTGGCCCTGGGATTAATCCTGATGATTACCTTCTTGTCCATGGGAAGTACATCCACAAGGAGACAATCTGTCGACGGGTGCTCAACAAGCATTTCATTGCGAAGTCTCTCAATAGACAGGAGCAAGTTTATAGCATCGGTTTCACCAAGGTTAATCATTGACGTGAGCTCCCAGGGAGGTCAATCACTGGTGGCAATACATTCATCATTGGTGATATTTTCCTCACAATCATCCACATTAACCTCACACTTACTATTGCACTTGTTTGTTCTACATCAATTGAACATCACAACATTACCCGTCATCATATTCTTGCCTCTAACGTTTGCACTCCCGACATCAAACTCACTGGCCAAATCTTATTGTTGATCCCCATGCACCAACCTGTTGAACAGCACTCCTGGCTTTGGATGGGAGATTATGTCAAAACATGCTCAGAGATTCAAGGCATCAAGCAAACAACAGAAAAGGTTGTTGAAATCACTGCGCCAGGGCTTCTGGTAGAGCTTGTTAACCCTGAGACAATGTGTGTTCACATGCGCGATGTCATCAATTCCGACAAGTTTTTTGCATTGAATAATCTCGGGAACATATGGATAATTGAAGAGTCGGCTCTCTCTCTCGCATGTGACACTCTTTGGTGCAACACCTGCGAGCATTCAATTAGCATCAAGAATATCCTCCACATCTCTACCCCTTCTGATCCTTCTATGTTTCCTTATGCTCTTCCTGATGGTAAATTTCAAATTTTCTTATATTTGTCACACTACTAATATAATTACATAGGTTCGGCAGGTATCATTTGTATCGAGGCAAGCGAACGACTTGCTGCTAGTGAATCTAGCCCACCATCAGAATGTCCACTGTGTGGGAACAAGACAGATTCAATGCATGCGCATGTTGGCATCCACATATTGCAAGCGTCTTGTGGTGTAATGAGCATTGACAATAATCTGAAGCAACAGGTAAGTTGTGTCATAATTGTATAGCGTCAAGTGTTGACTTTGATGTTTTAGGTCGGTCTTCATCAGCCATGTGGATTCTGCGGACAATCAGGCCACCAGGAATGCAAGATTCGAATCAAAATCACAAACAGTGGTGCTGTTTCAAAGGTCGAATCATCCTGCCCTTATGCCCACACATTCTGGTACCCAAATGCTGACATTGGCTCAAACAACCGGCCCTGTCACAATGTCCCTCTCAAATGTGAGTTGTGTCACCTGTCTTTGGCACCTGTCACTGGCAAGAAAAGTCGCACTGTTGCTCCCTTCATTGACGCTGTTTGGCATTACAACATGATCCAGCATCTTGAAGAACTCCATCCTCAGTATGTGCACCCAGAGAAGCTCATTGGACATCCTCTCCCTGTGCAGATCCTCACCTCCTTCACGCTGACTGCTCTCGAACAGGAAGACACAAATATTCCGATGGCACAATGGCTCATGCCTCTGTTTGAGGGTGAGAAGGAAAATATTCAAGTTGGGTCTGGTTCTCGCAAGCAGAAGACTAATAGCACTGGCATTGCAAATGTGAAGAAAGCTCATACTTCTGTCTAGTTTTTTTTTGTTCCTTCACATGCTTTCACAATTGCAAGCTCACTCTCACTCGCTATGATTTTGCATTCTTACACTCACTACTTGATGTTTTCATGGATTTTATTGCTTCCAATTGCATAGTACTACTCAGGAATCAATACACGCATGTTTCTACCTTCTTATATTGCATATGATGTGTGAATATCAAGACACGTCTCTCCTGCATTAGTGAAAATTTTCACTGCAACAGAATTACTCAATTTGGCATCGTGACATCATGTGGAGTCACTGTAATGGTGGTGGTGGTGGTCACCAAACTAAAAGTGTTAGTGTCTGAAACTAACCAATCGCATGCCTCTTGAGTCTTCATTCTAGTACTTAGTGCCAAACATGTACATACAAAACTTATTTCAAACACTGCAACTTTGGACTCTTAAGGGAATTCCAGACTCCTACCCAATTGGTGGTATGTAGAGAGCCTTAATCCAAATACAACCAAATACTGTTTCTCTGAGCTTTTACTGACTTTTTATTGGGCTCTAACACACCTAGCCAACTGGCATGACTTGTAGTGGCACGAGATTATGGTCTATTTGTCTCCCCATGAAATCTCAAATATTTTGGGAAGTCACTGTTGAAGTCCAAGCGATCCGATGGAGAGATTGAGGAACCTGAAGGATCTGACATGCTAGGTATGGGCAGGACAAGGAGGTCTGAGCGCATACACCAGGCTGCACCCTGTGCCCTGCAATATACATATGTCAGAAAACTTTGTTCTTTGTTCCTTACTCACCTAGTATATAACTAAGTGCCCATCTCAGTTCTAGTTCAAACTGAGATCGTACCTTGTGATTCTAGCTCCCTCTCTCCCTGCTCATTTGCCTGTCATCACGACAGGTTATGAGCCCTGCTATGGCCATGGATAACACACTCCCCTCCACCAACTCTGCACTGTTCAACGTCCCTAAGCTAGCTGAAGATGGTAGCAACTGGATAACTTACAAAGAATGAATGTTGACTGCTATTGGAGCAAGAGGTTTGATGTGGTATGCTGATGGTCATGCAGTTTGACCTACCCTGTTCAAAGTCCACGGAAAGACTAAGAAATTAGTAAAGGATGGTGGCACCAAGCCAACAGAGGCAGGGGTAGAGGCACTGGACAAGAAGTTAGATGAATTTTATCAGAAGGACTCACTGGTAAAGCAGCAAGTGTTCAGCACTATCACTGATAGGCTACTGCTGCATGTACAGAAGCTTGAAGTCGCATCGCAGATCTGGAGTAAGATCTGCAATATCCATGAGGACAAGATGGAGCTTGTCCAGATAGACCTAAGGTGCCAGTTACAGGAGACTAGGTGTGAGGAGAATGGGGATGTGAGGACTCACTTTAGTGAGATGTTGCAGCTCCATGAGTCCCTGGCAGGCATGGGTGCTGCCATTGAGGAGAGAGACTTTAATGCCATGATACTGGCATCCCTCCCTGAATCCTACCATCCATTGCTGTCATCAATCAACGCCATGGCGAAGATCACAGCTACCCCCCTAAGTCCCTACAAACTCATTAATATTATAACCAAGGAGTATGAACATCAACAACTCACCGATAATTGCCTGACCAAGAAGGGAGGGAACTCAGCCCTCTCAGCTAGAGTCGCTAGTGGAAAGGGGAAGGCGTCCACCTCCTTGCAAAGTAATCCTGACACAGTCTGCTATAACTGTGACAGAAAAGGCCACTATAAAATGGATTGTTGGAGGCCGGGGGGAGGAAAAGAGGGTCAGGGGCTGAGACAACAACATAAATGTGGAAGACATACCCAAAAGCAAGCTGCTAACACTGCAAAAGAATCTGAGGAACAAGAGAACTATGCATTCATGATGTCAGACCTTGCCGGTATTGCCAAAATGTTAAATGTACCTGCAGACTGTCAAGGAGCTAGTGCACACTTCTGCCCAGACAGGTTGAATTTTAAGAACTTCATTGATATCACACCCCAGGAAGTCTATACTGTGAACAGCTCAGTATTAAGTGCTGCCAGACGCAGAGATGTTGGAGTGGTTGCTACAGACAATGTGCCTCTGACAATGATCTCCTGAAGTGATGATGTGTCTATGCTACGGTTGTGTCTTGAATGGTCTCTGACATCTGACTAAGCTGCCCAAACCCTCGCAAACACCTAGCTGTGCGACCCCCTGTGCTAGGGGTGCCCTACCCCAAGTGCCCCCCTTGAAAAAAACCTGGCAGCAACCTCAACGCTTCCTCATTGTCTATGGATCCACTCGTTCTATCTCACCCTCCTCTGCTGTTTCGTTCTCCCTCCCTCTTTCTCGTTGTAGGGACTCATATTTCTATGGGCGCGTAATGGGCATATTCACACAAGCAATCCATTTATCATTCACAAAATGACTTGCACTTCCATTGGTATATCATGCAACATGTTCCTGTATAACGCGCCATAGGCGCGATGTATTCCCACGCTTGCGCTTAGCGTGCGTTCTCGCGCATTTTCGCGTTTCATTGCGCACTTTCACATTTCATTGCATTTCATCGTGCATCATCGCATTTCATCATGCATCATCACATTTCATCACGCATCATTGCATTCCATCGCCTATTATCCGGGAGCGCCTATCCATGTCTGACCACCTCATTGGTATGTCATATTCCTTGCCTCATGGTTGTAACAAGCATTGCAGCGTTATTACATGTTATTACATACTATCAGTGCATTTTCTTCCTATCCCTTCTGCATCCGACGTGATTTTGTCTAGTATATAGTTTGATGATCGCACTACTACTCTCCCCGATTACTCCCCTTTACTGTACTTCCCTCACTATCGGGTTTTACTCTGAAGTAGTAGTCACCATTAGGGCGCACCTTGTGTTACCTATGGTTATTGTTATCGGACTAGACTAGATTATTCAGACCTCGCTTTTCACTCACTTTGCATTGCGCTCGCTTTGTGTATCTGTTGATCCGTTATCTATCCGCCCCTCTATATCACTCCTTATTCTCCGCATTCCATCTGCACTTTCCCATGACAATGCGCGCTATAAGCGCGCGCCTTCCCACGCTTCGCTTACCTTAGTGCGACTTTGCCGCACTTCGCATTCTCATCGCGTTCTTCGCATTTCTTCACACTTCTTCGCATCTCTTCGCACTTCTTCACGTTTCTTTGCATTTCTTCATGCTTCTTTGCATCTCTTTGTGCTTCTTTGCATTTCTTTGCGTTCCTTCGCATTTGTTTTGAGTTTCTTCTCGCACCTTTGTGCATCCTTCAGACTACAAGGGTCTCTCATATATCTGGTTCTGTGTGCAGTAGCAGTCCCCTTTAGGGTCAAACGCGTCTGTCTCAGGCATAGCAGCCTAGGAGCAGCAAGACCCAACATTCTACCTCACCAGCAGCATTGTTGATCTCACATCGAGAGAGTGATTGCGCGAGCAGCAGTCACTTAGTGCCTTCAGCACCACATTGAAAGCATTCTCCTGAGCATATCATGGCACTTCCTGGTCATAATGGGAATGGGGTTTCTTCTGTGACTCTGCCATCTTGACCATTCGCAGTGAACCATTGTTTCAGCTGTTCCTCATAGGCTGATCTACCCATTGTGCTGTCTGGATGGTGTGGCATTTCTTCAACATGTTTCCTCAGTAAGTCTCGTTCTTCTGGGGTCAATGGTTGGCGTTGATGTGGTTGGTGTGGTGTAGGGGAACCTCTTGGGACATAGTGTATACATGGTGCTGCTGTATTGGATAGTGGATGGAGTCCAAGGTCTCTACACTATGGAGAATCAGCGCACCCTTCATGGGCATGCAGCTAGAACGAAGCTCACAGTTGGCCAAGCTCATCAAGCTCTAGGTCACATTTCCCAGACCGTGGTACTGCAATTGGCAAAGGATGGCCTTGTTAACAGAGTCAATGTGGATCTCTCCTTATCCCCTGAGTTCTGTGAGGCTTGTGCCAAAGCTAAGGTAAGCTGTAAGCCATTTCCAGACAAGACAAAGACTGAACACGTACCTATGGTGCCCTTGTTCATACTGATCTGTGGGGCCCAGCTCAGACTGCTAGTCTTGGCGGTACCACCTATTATATCAGCTTCATGGCTCCATGCTGAGTGCCATAGGACAAGGTGATGTTTAAACTGAGCTACCCCTAGGTCAGAACAGAACAACTGTTATGCTGAAAAATGTGCTATATGCACCTAAGATGGCCTTTACCCTCATATCTATTCACCAAATCACTGATGTGGGTCTTGCTGTTCATTTTCAGAGCAGGATGTGCCAGATTCTCTCGCAAGGCCCAAAGTGCCACATTATAGCAGAGATTCCCCAGGTGGAGGGACTTTACAGCATTGTTAGCTCCCACTCAAGGCACCATGTGAATGTAACAACCCAGAAACTCACTGTTTGCACCTTGCATCACATCCTGGGCCATGTCTTGCAAACAGCAGTTGTTGAGGCTATAAAGAAGGGTCCGGTGACAGGAGTCTTTCTGGATGAAAGCTCAAAGCCTGAGTTTTGTGAAGCCTGTGTCAAAGTGAAGTCAGCACAGAGACCTTTTCCAGTCCAAAATGAGAGCACTCACCTATGGGGAACTAGTCCACACTGATCTATGGGGGCCTGCCCAGACTACTAGTCTAGGGGGTGGCCCATACTACATCAGCTTCACAGATGATTATAGCTGCCAAACTCACCTCCATTTCCTGAAATTCAAGAGTGAAGCCCTTAAAACCTTCAAGGCATATGAGGCTTGGCTAGGATGACAGTTGCCATGAGCCAGTGTGGGGTGAGTGGTCAATATGTCCAAAGTAGCAGATGATATGTTGGGGTGAGCAGCAAACATGTCCAGGGTAGCAGATGGTGTGAGGTGAGTGGCAAACATGTCCAAAGTAGCAGATGATATGTTGGGGTGAGCACTGGATATGTCCAAAGTAGGAGATGGTGTGGGGTGAGCAGCAAACATATCCAAAGTAGCAGATTATATGTTGGGGTGAGTGGCAAACATGTCCAAAGTAGCAGATTATATGTTGGGGTGAGTGGCGAACATGTCCAAAGTAGCAGATGATATATTGGGGTGAGTGCTGGACATGTTTAAGGTTACAGATGATATATTGGGGTGAGCTTGGATATGTCCAAGGTAGCAGATGGTGTGAGGTGAGCAGCGAACATGTCCAAAGTAGGAGATGGTGTGGGGTGAGCAGTGAACATGTCCAAAGTAGCAGATTATATGTTGGGGTGAGTGGCGAACATGTCCAAAGTAGCAGATGATATATTGGGGTGAGTGCTGGACATGTTTAAGGTTACAGATGATATATTGGGGTGAGCTTGGATATGTCCAAGGTAGCAGATGGTGTGAGGTGAGCTTGGATATGTCCAAAGTAGGAGATGGTGTGGGGTGAGCAGTGAACATGTCCAAAGTAGCAGATTATATGTTGGGGTGAGTGGTGAACATGTCCAAAGTAGCAGATGATATATTGGGGTGAGTGCTGGACATGTTCAAGGTTGCAGGTGATATATTGGGGTAAGCTTGGATATGTCCAAGGTAGCAGATGGTGTGGGGTGAGCAGCAAACATGTCCAAAGTAGCAGATAGTGTGTGGTGTGACAATTAAGTTTTCTTGTTTACTTACTTACTTTACATTCATTACTTTTGTGGCTTATATAAGCATGTTTCCCTTTCACCAGTACCAGTCTGAAGTTTGATGATATTTCACTACCTCTGAGCTTGAGCCTAGATCAGAAACCCTTTAGGGTCAAACACTGTCTTCTAGGACATAGCAGCTAGGCAGGATATTGGCCACATATTGGTTAGGGAGTATTCTTACTACCTAGCCAAGTTTGTGCATCACAGCAGTGAGTGGTCAACATGTCCAAAGTAGCAGATGGTGTGGAGTGAGCAGTGAACATGTCTAAAGTAGCAGATGATATATTGGGGTGAGTAGCGAATATGTCCAAAGTAGCAGATGATATGTTGGAGTGAGTGCTGGACATGTCCAAAGTAGTAGATGGTGTGGGGTGAGCAGTGAACATGTCCAAAGTAGCAGATGGTGTGAGGTGAGTGGTGAACATGTCCAAAGTAGCAGATGATATGTTGGGGTGAGCACTGGACATATCCAAAGTAGGAGATGGTGTGGGGTGAGCAGCAAACATATCCAAAGTAGCAGATTATATGTTGGAGTGAGTGGCAAACATGTCTAAAGTAGCAGATGATATGTTGGAGTGAGTGCTGGACATGTCCAAAGTAGCAGATGGTATGGGGTGAGCAGCGAACATGTCCAAAGTAGCAGATTATATCTTGGGATGAGTGGCGAACATGTCCAAAGTAGCAGATTATATCTTGGGGTGAGTGGTGAACATGTCCAAAGTAACAGATGGTGTGAGGTGAGTGGTGAACATGTCCAAAGTAGCAGATGATATGTTGGGGTGAGCACTGGATATATCCAAAGTAGGAGATGGTGTGGGGTGAGCAGCGAACATATCCAAAGTAGGAGATGGTGTAGGGTGAGCAGCGAACATATCCAAAGTAGCAGATTATATGTTGGGGTGAGTGGCAAACATGTCCAAAGTAGCAGATAATATGTTGGATTTTAGATGCTAAGTCCTACTAACTAATGTGCAGGCCTTAGGGCAAAATATTCCTTGGCTCTGATGAACCAGTTGCTGTCTATTTTTAGTGCAAATGGTGGATGCACTTACAATATTGGTTGTGCATTCACAAAGACTCTAGCTAACAGCAGTCTTGGTCCCCTCACCCACTGCTGAACAACAGTCAGTAGGTAGTTGGTATTGATAGATGTGGCAGCAACATACTTGGGTACCGAACAGTGCTATAACTCTCAGTGTGCGTGTCATCTGGGAAATGGAGGAGGAGAGACTGTTGAATGAAAGTCAGTGTGTAGTTAGTATTAGTAGACATGGCAGCAACATACCTAACACATAATAATACTATATAATTCTCAGTGTGCATTGTAGAGATTCCAGTCTCTATGGACACGTACGGAGCATATCGCACAACCTGATACTGGCACCAACTGCAATGCGGCCATCTTTGCAATTTTCATGTTTTTCATGCTTTGATGCACTACCACGCACCTCCCTGGGATCAGTCACATTCTGTTTGCATGTCCTGTCCTCATCCTCCAAGGTCCATTGGTGTGTATTTCGCTTTGTTTCACTCACACTATATCATATATGTCTTTGCATTTCCATTTATGTTTGTATGGTTCGAGCAAAGTTGTTCAAACTGCTCATGCTCAATGAGTCTTATATTTTCTTCTGCCATTGTGAGATTAAGGCTGTCAGGAAGGCCCAAGCTTTGCAGGCAAAGTCATCTGATAAGCTTTTGCGGTTGCAGAACAAATCAATGCAGGGTCTGGAGCTCGCCAAAACCCTCCTTTCTTGAGAAAATCTCAAGCACAACTACACACAGAAAATGCTGCAGGTTTAGGACAAGTGCTTTGAGTTTGCTGAGCTCAAATGCAAATTTCCCGCATTGGGTACTAAAGAGGACAAAGATCAAGACCATCATGCTCTTATGACAGATAACACCATTGTTGTGACCATAGATGGCCACCAACACTCTGTCTCCCCATATCACCTTGGAGTGGAACCCCAGTACAGTATCCACCGTGATCAATATGGTGTTCAGCAGGTATATCCTGGAGGTATGCCACTGTCGGCCACTCATGCAGCCCCCACAGGCATTCCAATGCTGAATGATGTGCCGATATCCATGCAGGCGCATGTCAAAGCAATGCAATCATCATCAGCCATTCCACAAATACACATGTCATCAAATGATTCCATGTGTCCTCCGGTTGTTGGGAAGATTGTATCCCCAAGTTCACCTACTGTAGTGCAGCAGTCCTCTCCCCCTTGTGCTACTTCCATGAGTGGAGTCAATGGAAACCATACTGGAATTCTGACAGCGCACAGTCCCATCTAAATGGGAGTCCAAATTGTCATATTCTTCTATTTTAACTACACTAATAATACATGTCATAATAGCCATGGTATTGATGCTGCCCTCATGTAGACTGACTCTGAGTTGGACCAATATCAGGGTGAGCCATTAGTCATTTGATAGTAATTGGTACTTAAGTCAAACTACCTGCAGCTTTTATTACATGTCAACTTTGCCAAAGCTGAACTAAACACACTGCATGTCAACAGCAAGGACAGCAAGATGCTGTGGACCAACTGGCCCTATGCAGGGTCATGTCTTTATAACATGGAATCATTGGGTGAGTTAAATTGTCATGTCTCATATCTCCATTGTTCAGACTTAAATTTCTTGTGTCATGCCCCAGGCTGAAGATTCCTCAGACAACTTCACAGCAGAACTCAATGCTGTTGAGGATACTGAGTCCAAATCTGGAAATGATGAGCAAGAAGATGATGAGTCTGATACCCAGAGTGATCTTGACACCCTGAGGATGATCTTGACAATCCCTCAGCCTGATGCGCCCATGCATGAAGTCCACAGGGTGAGTTTACTCATGCTGCCATTCTCCTAGTTCAGTTGATGTAGCAGTTGGATTTCTAGGTGCTAGAAATAGCGCAACAAGCATATACTGTGGTTCAGTCTGAGTTGCATGCTCTCAAGAAATACCATGCTATGCTTCAGGCTGCTATCCCTGCACGCAACCGAAACCAAGTCCTTAAGAAGACCTCGACCATCAACAATGACATCACCCATGTGGGCAAGATGTATGCCATGCTTAACTACTTTTGGGTCATGAGCAGGCTCTTTCTGATAAGACCCCAGCCAAACATTGATTCATGCAGTGATACACATTGGTCTTCACCTGAAGCGAAGCTCAATGGTGCAATGGTTGAGCTTCACCAGTGCATACCCAAGGCTTTGCATAAATCAATGGAGACTTACCCACAGTTTGGATTGGTGGTATGTCCAATTCTCCCTCTGTCTGTGGCATCAACACTTATGTATGATATACTCTAGTTTTGTGCTGTGGTTAGTTCTGAGAGGTTGAACATACTGTATAGTCTCAAGGACTGCGCTGGTTTGATTTTCTCTGGTTTAAAACTTGACCCAACCATCTTCACTGATGAGCTGGCCAAAAAGAAGGAGAATGAGCAACTCCTTGCTCTTTTAAAGAAGGATGTTAGTGGAGAAAAGTACACACATCTAGCCCCCATTCTGTTCATGGATCCCTCTGCACTAGTTCCAGACAACTTCCTCAAAACACCAGTCATGGTCAAGGTGAGCAACATTTTCAGCTGCTGTCCAGGCAGTACATTAGTGCTGACTCCATCCCTTAGATCATCTGAGTTGAAATATTCAGGAAGGCTTCACTGTCTGGGAAGACCAAAGGACATCCAAAGGCCAGGGGTCAGCATTGGTCTACTGTCACAGAAGGTCTGATCACAGGTGCTGCTATTGTGGTGAGCGTATTATATTCTTTTAACTTTTGCATGCTGATCTTGTCCCATTCTCAGGCACATTTCTTGTTAACACATGATCAAGAGCTTACAGCAACCAGACCAGCCACAAAAATCAATTATGTGCAAGACTTTGATTTTTACTTGGAGCGACTATTCAAGCACAGCCATGGGCTACCAGTGTGATTAATTACTACAACAAGGAGATTTTTGGCATGAGCTCAGTCCTAGCTACTAGTGGTACCCCTGCTCCATCCTCTGCCTCCCAACCTTGTACCTGGGAAGATGACTTCTTACAGCAGTTAGAAGATCCTGCCTCTGTACCACAAACTGTCCCCATCCCCGCACCCCAACCTCTGACATCTTCATGTATTACTTATCATCATGCTCCCACATCTGCGAGTCATGCCAACATCAATGCAGTCACCACCATCAACTACCAGACTGCAATGTCTATCAGTAATCAGGGAGGACCCACCACCACCACTCAGCTGCAACTTGAAGTGGACATTGGCCATCTGTCACTGGTCCAGGATGGCACTAGACCTGACTTGGCACCATCTGCATCCAAGGATGGTAGGGTGTCTGCTGCTCAATGTTGAGCTACTGCTCAGTCTGCTCAAATTGCAGTGGACTCAGACATGGTCCCTATTATTCCTTTGGCTCCTCCTCCAGCAGCCAAGCATGTTACATGCAATGGTGGTGTCAGACTGAAGAAGTCAGGGATGAAGAGGTAGTGGTGTGTTGAATCTGAGTCTCATCATGTCACTTGCTGATCCTGTCATCCTCTGATTTGTTTACCTTTATCTACAACTATGAATGTTAACTCCAGCTTACCCATTGACACCTTCCAACAACTATGAACATTAATTCTGGCCTGAGTGTTAGTGTTTAATAAAATGTTCAATTGCGAATCCCTTGATCCACCTTTGTCATCAGCCAAGTTTGTCACCTGCCAGATCAATTGCTATTAGTGAGTAGATATTTCTGAATCATTACTCCATTGACGGTAGCCATGAATTTGTACTCAAGGTTTCCTCACAGTCCAATGTCTGATCCAAATCCTTCTCATGTGCACCTCCTGGACCCAGAACAACATCTGCCTTCAACTCCCTAACTGTATTATCACCTTCAGCTGAGAGATCTACATCTGGTGTATAGGTCATTTCAATCACTGACAGCCAAATCTTCTTGGAGGCTGAGCTCTTCTTCCATGGTGTGTGTCCCGCCATTATTAATGTCAGTCTCTCTGTGTCTCATGTCGGTTCTGCTGCCCAGATGTTTGTATCCCTTATGTTTTTTGTATATCATCTTCAACCCAATTTTCTCTCCCTATAGGAAGATCATGAAGAAGTTCGCCAGTTCTCTTAAGCTGTACCTTGCTCATTACTGTGAAGTCACTGCCTTTGCCCAATTTAGTTCAGATCTTGATGTTTCAATACATTTCCTCCTCTTCCATGGTGCACATTTGACTGAGCTATGCCAACTGCCAGCCTAAGATTGCTACAATGTACACTGCCAAATGGCGCCAATGTCTGACAAACATAATTTTCTGGCTGCTCCCGCCCAACATTCACACATGGTTTGCCATTTGTCAGCTTGAATTGAGTGACAGACAAATAGAGTGATGCTGCTCTGACCTACAGCACCACATGTCACTCACATGACTCGTCAAACATCTGAGCAATATTTGACCACCACAGTGCAAGTGTTGGCTACAAAATGTTCCCACAGCATCCAATGTCAAATGTTCCTTAGATGTTTGACAAATGCTTGGGGCAGCACTCTACAGACCATGCCTCAGCATATTGGCCATGCCATTGGGACTATAGGGTTTACTATCAAGCAATGCACCATTGCTTTGTCATACAGACTGTACTGTACAGTCACAACATTAATATCACGAACATGATGACATTAAAGAGTGCGCAAGGGAATTACAGGCAAAGACAACGAGAATATGTATGTTAGTAGATTATCACATCAACTTTTCATGGATTGTTCTTTGCCAACCAACAGTGACCAAATCCAAACTCGGAGCTAATGAACCGCTGCCAGGGAATATCTGGAGGTCTCACTGAAGACATTTGGTGAAAAATCTGGAAATGAAGTTGAGAATTAGTGGTGTCAATTTTATCAATTGAAACATACTGTTTGATATAATCAGCACATGCTTAAGAAAACACATGCTTTTGTCGAGCCTCCTCTTTAAGCTCGTCAAGAACCTTATCAAGGTACTCCCAATATTGGCTAAAAGACCAGGTGCGCCCCTCATTGTCATTATCATCCTCCCCATTCTCTCCAAGTCCATGGCTTGCACTGGCAGTAGTACCAATTGGTATGCTATTGTCACCACCTTCGTCAGTCTGGGGCTGCAGACTCGGACCTGTTGATGTTTCTTCGGGTTGAGCATTAGTGGTCTTCTGGTGAGAACATAATGTTCAGAAGTCAATTAGGAAAGATTGCTTATGGCACAAAGATTTTTGCTGAAATGGGTCACACTCTTACATAAGCTTGAATCTTGGCTGGTTCACATTAATATTGTTGTTGACACATGCACACCTGAATGGACATGGGGTCATGACACATTCTGGATGTCATTTCTTGCAGCTTGTCCTGACTTCCCTCACAGCTCTTGGCCCCTTTGGAATTCAAGAATCAGTCTGGAAGGAGCATTTATTGAGTTGTGGACACCCACTGAGGATCCAGAGGATTCACCTGCATTGATCACAAACCATGATACCATCAGAGCCGTTATATGGACCGAGTTTCAAAGACTAGCTGCTGAATGTTTTCTGTACTCACTTGTAGCTGAGCTTTGATTTTCAAGAGCTACATATTTTTTGTCCTCATATTGTATATATATCAGATACCCGTTCTTACTGTCAAGCTTGTTGATTGCATAGAATGGAATTATGACATCTACAAGAATAATATAAATGAGCAAGTTCAAGCAGGCCGATGTGCAAGAATAAATTTAGCTAGACTGAATAGACTAGTTCCACTTATCCTGAATTGCAAGGGAAGCTGAAACTTAAGGACTTAGTGACCTATAACGACCTTATGGCAACCTGACAGCGATAGCGCACTGAGTAAGTCTGTAACTAAGTAGCGTGTTGGTGGGCGATTTTGAGAACTGCGGCGGGCAAGGATATGGTAGATAACCCTCTGGTATAAGGCGCGGCGATATGAGTGGAGTGAGTATTGGCAGGCAATGAGCTGGCGCTAAACGCAACTACAGGGAGGAGCGGATATTGGCAAGCAATGAGCTGGCGCTAGGTGCAACTTCTGGGAGGAGCGGGTATTGGCAAGCAATGAGCTGGCGCTAAACGCAACTACAGAGAGAAGCGGATATTGGCAAGCAATGAGCTGGCGCTAGATACCACTTCAGGGAGGAGTGGGTATTGGCAAGCAATGAGCTGGCGCTGGACGCAATACAGGGAGGAGCGGGTATTGGCAAGCAATGCGCTGGCGCTGGACGCAACTTCTGGGAGGAGCAGGTATTGGCAAGCAATGCGCTGGCGCTGGACGCAATGGGTTATAAGCGCGACCTTGCGAGAGTGAGGGCCTGAGTAGTAGCGTGCGACTGCGGGAACTTAATAGCGCACGCGGACACAGAAGAACAATAGAATTTGAAGATTGCGCGACTATGGAAACTACTAGGTGACTCCGCTATACAACAGTTGCCCGCGGGAAAGGGAAGTAAGTAAGAACTATCTACTGCTGGTCCTTATATCATAGTGCGTGAATATACGGAAGGCGTAGGTGAAACCTGTAGTGATGTAAGCGCAGTGCGTCGTATCTGTAGGTAAAACGGAGGATTGGCATTGCACGACACGGGGATACATGTAATAAGGCCTGCGCCAGTAGCTTTAGCGATGATAATCAATGGGAATTGATGCACCAGTGGAGGTAGGCGGGCATAGACAGGACATGGGGGAGCGCGATACCGACATCAGACCGGATTCTACGTAGGTGCGCGACAAGCGAGGCTAGTTATGGGAATTTATTCAATATCCGCCCAGCGCTAATGTGTTTGTCACACCGAGTCATTATATCATGCTGAGGGACAACATTTACAAGAAATGGCAAACAGATATCTTTGTCATTGAGCAGCTATAGTAGATTTTAACTCATGTGTAGTAAACCAATGCTCGACCTAAACAATATATGTGACAAACATCTAGGCAAACACCGCACTAATGTCTAGATCGCTGTGTGTGACCTATGCTCCTAGCACAGTGTTCTACAGTGGCCGCTTGGACCCAAGCTCGGATATATTCCAAACATCTGGCAGACGTTTGACTAAATGTCTCATGGACAACTGGTGGCAGACATACCACATTCAAACCAAGCTAACATATCACACATGTCTGCCCAGTGTCACCCCAAAGGTATCTCACAGGTCGTAATAATATTTGTATCAAATGTTCTTATTAGGTTATGGCCGTTTGGTGGTGTAAGTATTGTAGCAGCTCAGCTCAGCAGACGTGCAAAGTCAACTAATATATTGGTATATACCTGTAGCAGCTCAGCTACAGATGTCTGTTAGTTAGATACATGATATGTATGCGAAGATACTACTAACCTCAGCAGACATGCGAAGTCAACTGAGGGAAGTTACGAGGCGTGAGAACACACAATATTTGTAAGTACAAGGAAATGAAGACAGCACCAAAGGTCCTTGACAACAAGGATTGATAATATGACACTCCCCCTCAAGCCAAGCGCAGACTGAGGGCAGAGGCAAAATGCTTGACTTTTAGACTAGGAAGAGGTTTGGTAAGCGTGTCCGCAATCATACTATCCGTGGGGCAATAAACAAGTGAGATAGAACCTTTATCAACAGAAAAGCGAATAAAATGATAATGAATGTCGATATGTTTTGTTCGAGCGTGAAACGCTCCGGACTGAGCAAGCCCAATTGCAGATTGATTATCGCAATGAAGGACTGTGGGTTGGACGAGCAGGCAGAATACTTCACTGATGAAGCGTCGAAGCCAGATAGCTTCCTTGGCAGCATGCGTCGCTGCTACATATTCTGCCTCCATCGTTGAAAGAGTCACAAGCTCTTGTTTCTTGGACCCCCAAGATACTGCTCCTCCATCTAACAGGAATGCATAGCCAGACACTGCGTGTCGGTGCTCATGTGATGCACCATCCACATTGGAGAATCCCTCAAGTCCTTGTTTGCGGCTTCCGAAGGTGAGTGCAAGTTTCTTCGTGCCGACCAGGTAGCGATAGATGCGCTTCACAGCATCCCAATGCGCCATTCCAGGGTTTGCACCAAATTGCGCGACAGTCGATACAGCAAATGCAATGTCAGGCCGTGTTCCAACGGCTAGATGCATCAGTGAGCCTACAGCTTCGTGATATGGGATATTCTTCATGAAGGTAGCTTCAGTGGGTGTTTTGGGTGATTGGGAGGCGGATAATGGTGCATTGGGGTCCATTGGGATGGAACAAGGTTTGAAATCAGCAAAATTGTACTTAGTGAGGATTGATTTGATGTACGTCTCGTGTGAGAACAAGATGGTGTGTGCAATGCGGTTGCGCATCACCTTCATGCCGAGGAGAGATGCAACTGGGCCTAGATCCATGAGCTTGAAGCGTGCAGCAACTTGCTGCTTGAATTGTGCAATGAGTGAGGAGTTGCTGCCAGTGATGGTGCAGTCATCAACGTGAGATGCGAGAATAAGTATATCCGTGCCTATGTGCTTAGAGAATACCCCCCAGTCTGACTCTTCTCTAGTCATACCAAGGCTCTTCATCAGACGGCATAATTCTGGTACCATTTCAAAGCTCCTTGCTTTGATCCATACAATGCAACATGTAGGCATGCAACGGGGTGTTTGAAGTGAGAGTTGTGGTCAAGTCCAGGTGGGATTTGCATATAAATGACTTCACTGGGGTCTAGTTTGCCGTTGAGAAAAACGCTGTGAAAATCGAAAACATCAATGTCCCAGTTGTTGTGTGCGGCAATTGCTGTGATAGTTCGGAGTGAAGCGAGACGTGCAACAGGCGCATATGTGTCGTAATAATTGACACCATAGACCTGTGAATAGCCCTTGGCTACCAGCCAAGCTTTGTACTTGTCTATTTCTCCATCCGCATTCCATTTGATCCGAAACACCCATTTGCAGCCTACAATGTTCACTCCCTCTGGTTTTTCAACTATGGACCAGGTGCCAGTATCTTTCAATGTGGTAAGTTCCTTGTTGATGGCTTCATCCCATTTTGACCAATCATTCCTTCTTTGGGCTTCTTCCAGCGTTGTGGGATCGGTCCCTTCTACCTCCATTACCCCTGCTACCATGGCAAAGACCTCTTCATCGTCCTCGTCCATCTTACCCCACTCATTGGCCATTCCTAGCTCGATGGCTAGATTACTATACTCCCCCGCAGGTCGCATACCTCGAGGTAAGTCAGTGCTGTGACCATCAGTGGTCCCAGTGCCATCTCTGAGACTCTTGATGTACGCTGATTCCACTCTCACTCGCCCAGATCTGCGCGGCTGATCTGCGCCTTCAAAGTGTGGGCCAAGGTGGTCAGGAAGGGTTGGGTTAGGTTGTGGAGTCAGGGTTTGCCTGGTAGGTGTTGGACCGACACCATAGCTTCGTACCATGTGGCTAACTGGTGCTGGAGGTGTAGGACTGACATCATAGCCTCGTACCGCATAGCTAACTGGTGCTGGAGGTGTAGGACCGACATCATAGCCTTGTACCGTGTGGTTTCCCTGTCCAGGGCCCTCCAGAGGTATCCTAACCTCTGCTGTGTTGAACATAACACTTCGTTCGATTGCCACTCGCCTGGTGTCAGGTAAGTACACCTGGTGCCCATTGCTATCCCAGTCAAAGCCCATCCATCAGCCCTCTATGGCACGCATGTCAAGTTTTGAACCAGTCGTCGAGTGGACTTTCACATGTGAGCCCCAAACTGGTAAGTTTTTGAGGTTTGGCTTGTTTTTGAATAACATTTCATAGGGTGTCTTGTTATCCAAGGTACAGGTTGCAGTTCAGTTCTTCAACCAGGTTGCGTGCATGATGGCCTCTCCCCACAAATACTTTGGTAATCTGCTAGTGTGCAATAGTGCCCGTGTTCATTCAACTACGGTGCGATTGAGTCTTTCTGCAACTCCATTGTGCTCTGGTGTATCATGCATGGTGAGTTTCCGTTCTGTGCCCTTGCTGTTTAGATAACACGTGAATTTGTTACCAGTAAACTCTCCTCCACGGTCGGAACGAAGTCGTTTGATTTTGGTGTCAAACTGTGTGTTTGCCCAAGCTTCATAATACTTGTATGCACTGAACGCTTCGTCCTTTGTCCGCAGTAGGTACAGGTGAGAAAACCTTGTATAGTCATCAGTAAATGACACAAAATATTCCTTTTGCCCAGGAGTTCGCACAGGGGAAGGCCCCCAGAGATCGCTATGCACCTCATCACTGAAATTCTCTCATTGCGGAGGATCTCGGACTTTTCCAATCGGTTTGCGGGTGACCTTTGCATACTCATAGGAGTCACACTTCTCCATGGTGGTGTCTGAGGGGTCGAGCGTGATTCCTGTGATGACACCATCTTTGATCATTTGTCTGATACTGTCTGGTGAGATATGACCAAGTCGTGCATGAATTTCTCGCATAGTGAGTACGTCATTGGCTTTTGCAACCCCAGCGAATGATTTCTGAGGTCTTTTGATGCAGTAGAGACCTTTGTTCACTGGTATCTCCCCCAATTTCCTCCTCTTCTCATCAAAAATCTTGCACAAGGTTTCACGGAATAATGCAGCATACCCAGCTGCAGTGAGACGACTGATGGAGATAAGCGTTACACCCATCTTCGGTGCGTATAACATGTCTTTGAGGAGTATTTTGGTGCTTAACTGCCCGTTAGGCAGTGTGATGAGGAGGGACCCTTTACTGATCGCTTCAAAGGTATGTTTGTCCGCCATTGTTATCGGCTTTGGCGTAATGCTGACAAAATCTTGAAATAGGTCCTTATGTGACGACATATGACGTGAAGCGCCTGAGTCGAGCAGTTTGATTCGAGCATCTTGTTTTCCACTTGGGTCTGTGAGTGTGGCAAAGGTAAATGACGTTCTCTCGTCTTCTGGGCTTATTTTGTTCATCAACCACACTCCTTCAGGTTCATCGTCATTTGCCTTGTCTTTGGCGCTAGCAGCTGTTTCAGGTTTCTTGTCCTTGCCTTTCCAGTCTGGCTTCCCTTTACCGCTTGCTCCCCCGCCGCCAGGTCCTCTGCAATCCTTTTGCATGTGCCCATACTTGCCACAGTTGTGGCAGTTTCCTTTGATCCTTTGAGTGCGCTGACTTGCATTTGCGTTATAGGCCGCGTCATCATTCGAAGATCCAGCCTTTTTCGACTTCAATGATCGACGATCATATTCGTCAATGATTGTTGACATCAACGTGTCAGCGGTAAGTATAACACTGGAGACTTTAGCTGACGCCGTTAACGCTGATAGGTGGGGATCATAACTGCTTGACAACGAGCTCATGATCATTGTGGCAAAACTTTCATCTGTTGGCGCATGGCCCAATGATGACAGTTGTTCCTTTGCAGTGTGCATCTTGTCGAAGTGCTCACGGACATTGCCCTTCTCTGGGCACTTCAAGTCCTGTAGCTTGCATAGTAGCTCCACGGAGACTACGCACGAGCGTTGCTCGAATAAATTTGAAAGGTGCATAAAGATTTCGTTGGCTGTGTTTAAGTTCTTGATTTGTATGAATAGAGAATCGGGGATCGTCCACGCGATTTGCTGTTTCGTTATGGCCTGGCCTGTGCGCCATTCTTTCAGCTCAGTTTTATATGTGCTGACCTCTTTTATTTTGTCTGGGGTGGCAGGTACCCATGACGTTCCTCGGTTAGGCAACATCGAAGGGTCTATTGGCTTTGTCTTGGTGCCATCCAAATGGCCAAGCAGCCCACGAGTGTCAATAGACCATTGTAGACGCTCCTTGTACATCATCCAGTTCTCCCCATCAGCAATGAGCTTCAGGATATGAAGGAAATCTTCTCCGAGTTTTCCATTTGAGGTTGACATCCTTTGTGAGTCTTTTCTTTGTGCGCTTAATTTGAAATTTTTACTGTTAGTGCCCAGGGCTCATAACCTGTAGCAGCTCAGCTCAGCAGACGTGCGAAGTCAACTAATATATTGGTATATACCTGTAGCAGCTCAGCTACAGATGTCCGTTAGTTAGATACATGATATGTATGCGAAGATACTACTAACCTCAGCAGATGTGCGAAGTCAACTGAGGGAAGTTACGAGGCGCGAGAACAAACAATATTTGTAAGTACAAGGAAATGAAGACGGCACCAAAGGTCCTTGACAACGAGGATTGATAATATGACAAGTATTACCATCACCATTTTTTTAGTTACATTGATCAACCAATATTATCATTATTTGAGAATTCCAGCAAGAGCATCGAGATACAAGCAACAAGTCCTGAAATTGTCTGAGCTTATTTTGCTACCATTTACGATGCTTACACTATCATTTCATGGCCTTAAAATGTTAGGTTCATCACACACCACCCAGGACCATTACAGTGCTTTAACATGATTTGGACCAGCATTATAAGTGCCTTGAAATATTATCGTACATCATTAACATGCATTATAAGTGTACCGTGTGAAAAGATCCCTTAAAATGTCTTAAATTGAATTCAAAGGCTCGCTGGAAATTTCCGAGCCCTATGCTCGGCATTCTCCTTTTGTAAACCTCTTGCTCGACGACTTGACGGCGAAACTTCCTAGGCTGAGTCTATGCTGGTGAAATCATATCTCTATATCTTTTTGTTTTTCTTCATGGCCTGCACATGTAGGGGCTGTCATCAAGAATTTGACTCTCGTAGGGCTCTTAGTGTTCACAAACGGGCTTGTTCAAGCAAAATAACCGATGCTGTCGCCACTTCTCTAGAAAAGAGAAAACACAACCGAGAAACCCAGCGATCAGCAAAAATACGTCGTCAAGAAGATGCAGCAGCAGCGCTGATAGCTCGCCAGGGCATACGTGAAGGATTTACTGAGCCAGGGTTACCACTAGTACGTTGATTCGTTTATTTATCTGAGTCATCCTCATATCTGAGTTGTTTCAGGACCTAGAATCAAGGTCTCCATCACCACCTACATATCGGGTCTCGGGTCTACCAAACCGCCGACGTCGCTTACCGAAAAGATTCCGTGACGACTTACCACCAATTCCAGTGGTAGCCCCACGTTCAAACTCGGACAACGCAGACATACCAGATCCACCCTCCCCAGTTTCGAGCCAACCCGTCATTCTCACCACAGCACCAGATCATTACGGTCTCTATCGTCAATACACACATTCCCTTCCATCATATAGTCCTGATAACTTCACCTCAATGGCACATTTGTCTGACTCGCCGACGTTTATCAAGACTTCGGACAGCCTTGGGGCCCAACCGTGGTGGTCGGTATTTGGTAGCTCAATGCGTTCTCCGACCGATTACTTCGTACCATTTGTCAATGCAACAATGTTTCGCCTCATGAGTTGGTTTTACAGCGGCTCCGTTATGAAATCTTTGGCCGAGTTAGATCGTCTTGTAAACGAGGTCATCCTTGCAGACGACTTCGACAAGGCTGATCTCAAGGAGTTTGGGGCCTTGAAGGAAAACAATCGCCTCGACAACTATCAGGGCGATGTTGAAGACATCCGTTCATCATTCTCTCCCTTAGACGGTTGGAAAGTAACTAGCGTGAAGATCCGCGTCCCTGCTGACGGAGTCCCACATACATCTGAGGATGTGGCTCCACTGTTCGAAGTTCCTGGCCTATTCTATCGCAAGCTCCTTGAAGTCATCAAAACTGCGTTTCGCGAATCAGCCGCAGAACGCTTTCATCTTACTCCATTCAACGTGTTTTATCAGCCAGATGACGATACTCCTGCAGAGAAAATTTATGGAGAGATCTACAACTCACCGGCGATGATCGATGAACATGAGAAAATCTGTTCACAGCCCCGAGAGGGTGGCTGCACTCTCGAGACTGTGGTTGCGGCAGTGATGCTATGGTCGGACTCAACCCATCTCGCAAGCTTCGGAACCGCGTCACTCTGGCCTATTTACATGTTCCTAGGGAATCAGTCTAAATACGTACGAAGTAAGCCAACATCATTTGCAGCACACCATCTTGCATACATTCCAAAGGTAATACGAGTTTCATCGTTATAATTTGTCCATATTTGACATGTTTCTACCAGCTTACAGACACCTTTCAAGATTTTTACCGAAACACATTCAAGAAAGCCGCGACAGCTGAGCTCCTCAGTCATTGTCGACACGAGCTGATGCAAGCAATCTGGTTATTACTCCTCGATGATGATTTCATGCACGCTTACGAGTTTGGGATCATTGTTGAGTGCCTTGATGGTGTCTCCCGCAGAGTCTTTCCTCGGTTTTTACTTACTCGGCCGATTACCCTGAAAAGTAAGGATCTTTTCAAAGACACTTACAGCTGGTTCAAGTTTATCTCATTCGATTAGAACACTTCTAGCTTCGATTAAATTCCTCGCCCAGTGCCCTTGTCCACGCTGCCTGATCCCTAAGATCAAGATAGGCGATCTCGGGAGCAGGACCGATAGACGATGGCGTGAAGAAAAGATACGTGAAGATGGCCATAGAATATGGTCAATAATTAGACAGGTGCGGGAGTGGTTGTACGTCAAGGGCACCAATATTACCAGCATCTTCGTCAAGCGGATGCTTGCACCCGAGTCTCTTGTCCCCAGTACGGTATGTTGCATATGCTATATTCTATTTACCCTACTGATTTACTTAGAATGCGTTCTCGACTCGGCTCGCACGCTTTGGGTTCAACTTTTACACTATGTTTGTCCCTGATCTGCTTCATGAATTCGAACTGGGAGTTTGGAAAGCAACTTTTATTCATCTCATCCGTGTTCTTTACGCATATGGCCATGACACAATACAACAACTGAATAAACGGTACGAGTTCCCGCTTAACTACTACCGTGATTACTTGTATTAATATACGCCAACAGTTATCGACAAGTACCAACGTTTAGCAGGGGTACAATCCGCAAGTTCAGTGAAAACGCCTCTAGCATGAAGAAGCTTGCAGCGCGGGACTTTGAGGATCTTTTACAGGTATATTTTCTAGTAGTGGTACCAGTACAGCGCACTCGTACTAATCAAGGTTTGCAAGTGTGCTATCCCTGTGTTTGAAGACCTCCTTCCGGAACCATTCAACACCCTCGTTCTCGATCTCCTCTTTGAACTGGCTACATGGCACGGGTTGGCAAAGTTACGCCTGCACACAGACACCACCCTATCATTCCTCGATACCTCTACAACTCGACTCGGCAAGATCTTCAGGCGTTTTTCTAGCAAGACAGAAGCATTTGACACCCGAGATCTTCCGAGTGAGGAAGCTGCGCGTGGCCGTCGCCAAGCCCGAAAGGCTGCCCAGAGTCTAGCGCACGGAAACTCGGCAAAACAACACCCTCAAAGATGCTCGAAGCACAGGACGTTTAGCCTACGGACCTATAAGCTTCACGCATTGGGCGATTATGTCAATACTATCAGACAATTTGGGACAACAGATAACTTTACAACTCAGTTGGTAGGTACTACTAGCGCTCCATATAGGCATTGACTTGGTACTAATATCATCTCATAGGGCGAACTTGAGCACAGGCGCATCAAACGCTTTTATCCGCGAGTGAGCAAGTGTCGATATGTATCTGGAATTGTGAAGCAACAACGACGGGAACGAATCCTTTTCAGGATGAGAGCACGTAGTAATCCTGAGGGTAAGTCTAAAGAAAGGAAAACTGCTTCACGGCGCAATGGAGAGGACCGGATAAAGCGGCGTAGTCTCATTGCTACTGATGCAACAGAGATGCCATCCTTGCGATTTGAGGATTCGGAGCGGCTACCGTACACAGATCCTCAAGCACACTACCATATTGCTAATGGATCACGCCACTTTTTATGTATCTCTCAATGGCTGAGGAAGAATGAAGGTGATCCTGCTTTCACCGTGAGCGTTTCTGAGTTCAATTTCTATCCTACGATGCTCAGTATATAAAATATCTAGGCATTTCTTCCCCGACTGAAAGATCATATCCTCGCACGATTACTGGGTCACGACTATGATGGCGATGAAGTCTCCTTCTCCGCTGCTGAGCGCAGCCGACTGATATTTGTAAATGATCGTATCTATCGACACAAGGTGATCCGCATTAACTACACTACGTATGATCTACGACGAGAACAAGACTCGCTCAACTCCAGGACTCATGCTGATATAATGGTCTTGTCCCACGAGGATGACGAGGTTAATGGCCATCCCTATTGGTATGCCAGGATTATTGGCATATTTCATGCCCTTGTCTATTATCGTGATCCCGCCGCCAACTCACCATCGTATGATCCTGTGCATATTGATTTCGCATGGGTACGTTGGTTCGGCCATGATCTCAGTCATCGTTCAGGCTGGAAGGTGAAGCGGCTACACCGACTTGGCTTCATCCCAAACGAAGATCCTGGAGCATTCGGATTCATCGATCCAAGACATATCATTCGTGGGATTCATCTTGTCCCAGCCTTCGCTCATGGTCATACCTCAGAATATATGCCACCATCAATTACTCGTCATCCCAGTGACAACGATGAAGACTGGACTTATTTCTATCTAAATATGTGAGTGTCATTGTCATAGGTCAATGTTACCGCTGATATCTAACAGTTTTGTCGATCGAGACATGCTTATGAGATTTCGTGGGGGCGGCGTTGGCCATCGGACAACTCGCAAAGCAACGAGCAATTTTCTGAATGATCGTGACCCATTGGACATACATCAGGCCAGCGCCACAGTAGCCCATAGCGAGGACGAAGGCAGCAACGACGATGAAAGCGAGCTAGACGACGAGGAAGGGCTAGCTCAAGGCAAAGCCATGGAGTCGGACCAAGGCGACAAGTCCGATTCGGACTCGGACCACTACGACTACGGCTACTCCGGAATACAGCAGGAGGTCGAAGAGGAGGACTTCGACGATGACAAATACGAAGATAGACGCAGCGAGGATGGAGAGGGCGTCGATGCTACCGAAGGCGATGGGGATGATGAGATTGATGACGAGCTAGGTGCGGAGGATGGCGAGGACAGTGATGAAGAACTAGAGGGTTTTAGTGAATTCTAATCATGTTGCATCCCTTAGTCACTCAGGTACCCTACCCGGTACTACGCTTAGTTATATTCTTATCATCTGCACGTGTACAGCAGCAGGTCACTCAGAACTGTACTTATTCGTCGGGCCTGCATCACCTCATGGGTTGAACGGTCTTCGTACATTCGTGTACCAGTTTACATTCAAAACATCTCTGCTACAGCTTGCCTACGTCCTATGATATAATGCATACCTCCATACTTCTGTCAATCACTATACAACCTATGTACATTTCATGTACAAACTTATCATTCCTCACATATCTGTTACTACTTGTATAGGACCTGCAACTATTCCATACACGCCTCCGCACTTCTGTTAGTACTTTACAAGCTGCGCACATTTCTTGTACGAGTTTTCACTTTGCGCATGTCTGCTTTGACTTGGATACAGGCTACAATTTCATACATGCTTCCGCACTTCTGTTAGTTACTTTACAAGCTGCGCACATTTCTTGTACGAGTTTTCACTTTGCGCATGTCTGCTTTGACTTGGATACAGGCTACAATCTCATACATAGTTCCGCACTTCTGTTAGTTACTTTGCAAGATTTGCACACTTCGTGTACGAACTTTACATGTGGCACATGTTTGCTAGGACTTGTATACAGGCTGCAATCTCATACGTGCCTCAACACTTCTGTTTAATATTGTACAAGCTTCGCACACTTCCGGTACAAGCTTTACATTCAACACATATCTGGTACTACTTGCATATACGGTACAATCTCATACATACCATCTACCAGTCTGTTCGGGGCTTGTAATCCATAAAAGGCAGTAACTGGCTATACACGCAAGCGGTTCTTTTGTTGATGTGCGTCACCGTCACCAGCTTCACTTCCATCGTTCTGTACTCTGTGCTGGCAGTGTGCATGGTATCACGTCTCGCATTCTCGGCACATTCTGCGGTCGAACTGAGGTGTCGGTAACAACATATCGCTGCGACGTGAAACCTTTTGCGAGAACTCGGCCTTGCCTGCCCGTACTATTCGTGTGGAAGGCAAAGGCTGAAGATATGTTAATCCTTGTGAGAAAGTAATAGTTTGCAATCCATATATTGTCTTCACAATTTTTAAATACGTTCTGATTCAAGAGTATCAATAATCCACACATAAAGTACATGCTTATGATTACATAGATCCTGCGAAGACGCCTATCATAGATGTGATCGAGGACTTTCTCCCGACGACTCACTGCATAGTCTGTAGTCAATACCCAGCTCATCAGCAATGATCATCGCAGCCTTTTCTCCAATGAGAAGCGCTGTCGAGTATGTGTTCTAGAGAGACGGTTAGACTGCACGTCAAATGATCCCCAACCAGTGCCTACCGTGCCAACGTTTTTCGGCGCAATAGACATATCCGCAACCTTGAGGTTTGTCACGCCGTAGACGTTTAGCCGAGTGTCAACAACCCCTTGATCTACCCTCGGCTTCATGGCGCAAGTTCCGAGCTATACACGCAAGGTTCAGCCAGGTGCCTCATGTGAAAGCATGAAAGTTTCAGCTGTACATACCGAATGCCATGTCGTTTGCACTTAGTATCAATTTAGTATATAAACATAATGGTAGGGATGTGACATACTGCGGTCACGATTGTATCGATCGATTGCCTCGTCATCTTCTGCTGTGTAGATTAAGTCAGGCGCATTCAAGTCCACCGGCCCAGTCGTTTCTCTGCAGACCGCAGCGCTTCCCTCTGGGAAACAAGGATGGTCGGCGGGAACTTCACCTCTGTAAGAAGGCATGCGTCGAAAAATTTCGCGCATCTTTTTGTACCCAAAATTAAGAGGTACAATATCGGATGGACTGTGCGGATTATGATAATCATCAGTAAGATGAAATTTCCAACTCACTCATCCAGGAAGCCTGCATTGAAGTCGATTCCTTCCTGGCCGTTCTTGTACAATTTCATATGAACACTGCCGACAGACACGGGGTACAGCTATTGGAAAATTCAGAACAAAGGTCACGGGGTAGTCGATGGGGGGTAATACTGTATAATAGAAAGCAGACCAGTAATTCCGAGGAGGAAGGCTACTCAAGAGTGGCCCAGCGTATCTAGTTATCGTGAACATTCGTAAGTCATCAAAGCATCATAATGTGCACACACCCTTCATGAATAGCAAATATTGCAACAGCCTTGTCTGAGCGACTCTGGAAGAACTCTTTCCATCGTGATTGAAAGGTTGAACCCATGGTGTTCAACTCATCATCGTCAGGACGCCATTTGATTTTTGCATCGTTGCCACTGAAATATCGATCAATACGACACCAGCATTGGAGTTTTTGTACCAACTTTTGGGCAAAAAGTGAATTGCCATTAATATTCCATTGCGCTAGATTTTCTATGATAATTCCCGGGCTGTTAAAGGAACTCGAAATATAACGAGAACATGCTTACCCTGCACAACACTCTCCTTGCTACGCCAGAGAGGGTCCATAGTAATAGCTTCGTCAGCGGCAAAGTATGGAACAAAGACGACGTTGTGATCTCTTAACCCTAAGTTAATACCATAAGATCAATGGTTGAACACGGACCGCGAAAATTTTCTCCGACGCCAGGCAAGTCCACCAGTTGCTGAACATTGCACCGCTTCAGAATCGCTTCGGCACCGATCCCAGACCTCTCCAGAATGGCCGGCGAACCGAACGCCCCAGCAGAGACAACAACAAGTTTTGATGCTCTCACGATGATTGATGACTGATCCGCGTCTGAGCAAGACACCGGATCGTTGGTGAACTCAACACCTACGGCACGCTTATCTCTTTCATTCGAAAAGACATCAGCAGTTGCGCACGGTCGCAATCCAACTTGGTGTGCAACACTCACTGGAAGATCACGCGCTTCACGCGCTTTCCGACCCATAATTGCAGATTTGCATTGTGAGCTTGGTTGTAGACATAGTGGTGGGCCGCATCAGAACGCCTTCCAGTTGTCCCGTCAACATACCTTCTCATCTATGAGACCAATTCACAAATAGATGACAAACACAGACTCACTTCGCCCATGGCTGAAATGGATCTCGTTAGTGGACTCCGCACAAGGAGAAAGAAAATCAGATGGCGCACACTGTATGTGTTGCATGTTTCTAAATCATCAGTGTCTTCGGCATATTGTCTCTTGTGATACGTCGTGCCAACACGGATGAACTCTTCGCTAGCACCTAGTTTGAATTTAGCAGAGGACACTTTGATGGGTCCGCTGTACCCGTGGGTTGGGCGATCGGGTTGCACCTCATATGTCTCCACCTAGGCAATGAATAGTTCAGCTTGAGAAATCAAAGATGATTCAATCAAGGACCTTCTTCATGAGGGGAATCAAGCTCTTAGATTCCCACCCATCGGCTTCCCAGTCATCAAAATCTGAGGCAGGTGCACGAGTATAAACCATAGCTGACCGAGTCAACGTATCAAAGTCATACTATCCAGTGCAAGAACGTTACGAACCATTCACACTTGAGCCTCCACCAACGCAATGGGCGCATTGAACGATCGGAGCACGGCCGTTGAGACGTGGACTTGGATTTCCAAGGTTGAATGTCATCGTGGTACTCGTAGGCGCCATATGGCTTGGAAATCGGTAAGGCTGCACATGTGCAGCTTGATTGAGCGTGTGTTGGCCCCCTTCGAGAATTAAGATACTAAGTGAGGGGTTCCATTCAGCCAGACGGCCTGCGACAACACAAGCCGTGGTACCACCTGAACCGTGATACGTTTTTATGTCAAGAGAATCCCCACAATGCGGTATGTATTTATTGCTCACCTCCAGCAAAAATAATATCGAATTCTGATGTGACTGGACGAGACATCAAAAGGTCCTTCAAGCGGGAAATCAATCGTCAGTGCGTCCAAATTTATATCCCTCACACAAAGGCAGTGCTGGTGCTAGTAAGTTATATAGATCTGAGGGCCTTTGCACGCCGGAAGGATTTCCCGCATTGATGGCTGAGCTGTCATGCAAGTCACGAGTTTTAATACATTTCGATGCATTGAGCTGGTGAGGGTCCTGCCTAAAACTGAGTTTGAATTTGGATCAAGAGCGGATTCTCAGGGTAACGTGACGTCTGGCCAATGGTTCTTCATGTTGTGTAGAATACAGCATAAACAATATTACAGCCACTTGCATAATGCCACCAGCTGGGCCTAGGCGAAAAAAAACACATTCGGCAACAAGTCGGACAGTCAACCTTTCGAAGTTTGAACTTCCAACGCTCAATCTAGATCTACCATGGGACGATACATATGCAAGGAACCAAAACGGATGAGCTTGCTTCGTCATAGAGTGAGAACTACTCCGGAATCCGCATCATGCTCCTACTATACTAGTATACTAATGGACCATCCGCGTAAATGTCCCCGTGGCCTTTTCCTCCTTTACCTTACTTTTTTCTTACTTTTCACATATTTCATCAGCTGCTATTTTGATGATATTACGCTTTTGAAATAAGCATTTTAAGCATGCTCATAAAAATAAGTAGGAAAAGGACGCAAAAAACTCAGAATGAGTATAGAGATCTACTTAAATAAGGCGGTTCCAACTTTTCAACTTCTGCATGGCTTGTTAGGAAAATGATAACTATAAGCGGTGAAAAGGAAAGCTCGGAATTTACTGATGACATGATCATCCAGATCTTGCCAAGACGCCTATCACAGACGTGATCTAGGACCTTCTCCCGACGACTCATTGTGTGGCTTGCATTCAATACCCAGCTCATCAGCAATGATCATCGCAGCCTTCTCTCCAATGAGAAGCGCTGTCGAGTATGTGTTCTAGAGAGACGGTTAGACTGCACGTCAAATGTTCTCCGACCACTACGCACCGTGCCAACGTTTTTCGGCGCAATAGACATGTCCGCAACCTTGAGATTTGTCACGCCGTAGACGTTTAGCCGAGCGTCGACAACTCCTTGATCTGCCCTCGGCTTCATGGCGCAAGTCCCGAGCTACACATGCCAGACTCAGGTATCTCATGTGAAAGCATGAAAGTTTCAGTTATACATACCGAATGCCATGTCGTTTGCACTGAGTATCAATTTGGTATTTTATCATAATGATAAAGATGCGACATACCGCGGTCACGATGGTATCGATCAATTGCTTCGTCATCTTCTGCTGTGTAGATTATGTCGGGCGCATTTAAGTCCACCGGCCCAGTCGTTTCTCCGCAGACCGCAGCGCTTCCCTCTGGGAAACAAGGATGGCCGATGGGGACTTCACCTCTGTATGAAGGCATGCGTCGAAAAATTTCGCGCATCTTTTTGTACCCAAAATTAAGAGGTACAATATCGGATGGACTGTGCGGATTATGATAATCATCAGTAAGATGAAATTGCAAACTCACTCATCCAGGTAGCCTGCATTGAAGTTGATTCCTTCCTGGCCGTTCTCGTCCAATTTGATATGAACACTGCCAGTTGACGCAGGGTACAGCTATTGGAAAATTCAGGGCAAAGATCACAGGGTAGTAGATGGGGGTAGTACTGTATAATAGAAAGCAACCAAGTAATTCCGAGGAGCAAGCCTACTCAAGAGTACCCCAGCGTATCTGGTCATCGTGAGTATTCGTGATTCATCAAAGCAAAATAACGTACACACCCTTCAGAAATAGCAAGTATTGCAACAGCCTTGTCTGGGCGGTCCTGGAAGAACTCTTTCCATCGTGGTTGAAAGGCTGAACCCATTGCTTTCAGCTCGTCATCATCAGGACGCCATTTGATTTTTGCGTCGCTGCCACTGAAATGCCAATCAATATGATACCAGTATTGAAGGTTTTGTACCAACTTTTGGGCAACAAGTGAGTTCCCATTAATTTTCCATTGCGCCACGTTTTCTATGATATTTCCTGGGCGGTTAAAGGGACTCACAATATGACGAGAACATGCTTACCCTGGAGAACACTCTCCTTGCCACGCCAGAGGGGGTCCATAGTAATAGCTTCATCAGCAGTAAAGTATGGAACAAAGACGACGTTGTGATCTCTTAGCCCTAAGTTAACATCACGAGATAAATGGTTGAACACGGACCGTGATAATTTTTTCCAACGCCAGGCAAGTCCACCAGTTGCTGAACATCGCACCGCTTCAGAATCGCTTCGGCACCGATCCCAGACCTCTCCAGAATGGCCGGCGAACCGAACGCCCCAGCAGATACAACGACAAGTTTTGATGCTCTCACGATGTTTGATGACTGATCTGCGTCTGGGCAAGACACCGGATCGCTGGTGAACTCGACACCTACGGCACGCTTATCTCTTTCATTCGAAAAGACATCAGCAGTTGCGCACGGTCGCAATCCAACTTGGTGTGCAACACTCACTGGAAGATCACGCGCTTAACGCGCTTTCCGACCCATAATTGCAGATTTGCATTGTGAGCTTGGTTATAGACATAGTGGTGGGCCGCATCAGAACGCCTTCCAGTTGTCCCGTCAACATACCTTCTCATCTATGAGACCAATTTACAAATAGATGACAAACACAGACTCACTTCGCCCATGGCTGAAATGAATCTCGTTAGCGGACTCCGCACAAGGAGAAAGAAAATCAGATGGCGCACACTGTATGTGTTGCATGTTTCTAAATCATCAGTGTCTTCTGCATATTGCCTCTTGTGATACGTCGTGCCTACACGAATGAACTCTTGGCCGCCACCTAGTTTGCATCTAGCAGAGGACACTTTGATAGGTCCACTGTACCCGTGGGTTGGGCGATCGGGTTGCACCTCATATGTCTCCACCTAGGCAATGAATAGCTCAGCTTGAGAAATCAGAGATGATTCAACCGAGGACCTTCTTCATGAGAGGAATCAAGTTCTCAGATTCCCACCCATCGACTCCCCAGTCATCGAAATCTGAGGCAGGGGCACGAGTATAAACCATAGCTGACCGAGTCAACGCATCAGAGTCATACTATCCGGTGCAAGAACGTTACGAACCATTCACACTTGAGCCTCCACCAACGCAACGGGCGCATTGAACGATCGGAGCACGGCCGTTGAGACTTGGACTTGGATTTCCGACGTTGAATGTCATCGTGGTACTCGTGGGCGCCAGATGGCTTGGAAATCGGTAAGGCTGCACATGTGCAGCTTGATTGAGCGTGTGTTGGCCACCTTCGAGGATTAAGATACTAAGCGAGGGGTCCCATTCAGCCAGACGGCCTGCGACAACACAAGCCGTGGTACCACCTGAACCATGATACGCTGTTATGCCAAGAGAATAACCACTGTATTTATTACTCGCCTCCGGCAAAAATGATATCGAATTCTGATCTGTCTGGATGAGACATGGAAAGGTCCTTCAAGCGGAAAACCAGTCGTCAGTCCGTCCAAATTATAGTCTGTTATATAGGGCTTTTCAACACGTCAGAAGGATTTCCCGCACTGAGTTGTCATACAAGGCACGAGTTTTAATAAACGGAGCGCTACACTATTGTGGTGCATTGCGCTCTCCCGCGTTCATACATACTAGGCCTATTCAGTTGTGCCGTAGTCAGACGAGGTCCAGTGGCGCAAGCAGACAAACTGCAATTTTATTTTCGCAACAGCCAAACAATGAAACCCTTCTTCTTGAAGGTAAACCTACTTACGGTATTGATTCTTGCAAGACTACAATTAAAAGAATTCAGTTCCGTCTGCACTAGCTATTAAGAGATGTGCCTGGATGTCGGGCGCGATTAAATATTGCCGAGTCAATCAGAAGCACTGATGTTTCCGAGACTCAAGTCGAGAGACAAGTTTAGAGTTTTGCACCTTCTGGCAATACAAACTGATTTTAGTCACTGGTCCAAGGCTCTTTCCAAGATACTAGAGCAATCTCACGCAGGCACCTTTGGGGCGCTTCGCAAAATCTTACATGCAAAGGCTGTGAGAAGGTCGCATGACAGTAGCTGTTAATCAGATGTAGGAAATGTTTTCTTTATCGTGACTGCCAGCGACCGATCAATATCCAGCGCCAACTTGAACTTAACACTATGGCAACAGTCAATTTTAACCGAAAATGACAAACGCCACAGTTTGTTATAAGGCTCTACGTACGATAAGCGTTCCTAAGGGCGAAGGAGTGACAGCTACATGTCTGAGCTACGGATCGTGGTGTCCTCGATGAGATCCAGTTCCCTTACGTCAACACCTTCAAATGACTTGTTCTTGACATGCCGGCTCTGCAGCTCCCGTTTAGCAAGCCAAAGATGTAGGAGATGCAAGCAGTCCTTTGCCTGGAACAACGTCAGCATGAGGCCATCGTTTGTGATATTGGTCACATACGACAGTGAAAAGACCCAGTCCTAATGAATTTCTCCACCTGAATTGTTGTTTTTTTGGTAAGAATCCATGCCCTTGATCAAAAGGAACATGTACCCACCAGACAGGATCACATTCTGCCCAAATGGGAGTTCCCCGCCATGCGACGCTAAGACCCATTAATCCAGCGACGCTAAGCCGTTTCATAGGGCTCAACTGGCGCCACATTTCCTCATCGATCCAAGTCCCCACCAGAGACGGCCGCACATCAGGCGGAAGAGGTGGGCGTACAGCAAGGAAGCGGCGTAAAAGTGGTGAATACTTGGATAGTCGATACAGCAGCGAGCCCATGAAACTGGAGATGCGTGGGATAATTAGGGCTCCTCCGATCAGTCGCCCAAGGGAGGTCCCCGATACGCGAATGGTGTTCTCGGCGGCGGCAGCAACGTCTCCTGCAACAACCTCACCATCGGCATTTGGATTATTGTTGGCACCATTGTTGGCAACACCTGCACCTCTGTCCTGCCGGCCAGGACCATTAGCCTGGATCTGGGCATTCCGTTCTTCGCCATTGGCATTGATGCGAATGCGAAGGAACGGGTCATCATCTTCCAAAGCAAGCATCATGCGCTGTGCGCCCTCGGTCGCATCCGGCTGTGTATCCAGCATCCACCTCGAGAACTGAGAGAATAGGCGGTTATATGTGATACGCAGAGATGGGTAGATGATCAAGCCGAGTAATACTGGCGGAGGGGGCCAGCTTGGGAGTAAGGGGAACATTTCCCGTTGTATTGATCCCTGGATACCCCAACGATTGAGGACTATACGCTTGTCAATCCGTGGCGGGGTGGACGTTGGCCATGCGAGGAGAAGGGGAACAAGTGGTGTAACACTAGAGTTAAAAGGGAGACGCGAGATAATGAGAGCAAGGGGAATGAGTGGAAGATTGAGGTAACAATGCCACGGCCAATTAGTAGGGTCTTCTGTCAACAAGAGATCATACATCCTACAAACATGAGGGTTGCGACTGGCTGTCATATGAAAGTGACACGTACTCAGCACCCAGAAACTCCTTCAGAGCATAGGCACCATATGCCGTGCTCAGGATATACATTCCTATAGATTCTTATAAAGCTGAATTTTGAAAGCAAATGCCCACGGACCAGTCCCAAGAGATACCACCACCACGGTAACGCTTGCGATCGTTACAACCTTTCCCATCGTCGAGAGGCCCTTGTTTGCTGCATCCAAGATACGCAGGATGAGTGGATTGTTGCTTTCAAGCTCATATACTGAGCTACACTGCGGGCACTTGAGAGCATTGGGAGCTCGTGAAAGGTTCTGCTGCGAGGTCTGTATCCATTGCAGTAGACAGGACTCGTGCGCAACAAGTGTGCATTTACATGGATGCGTCCAGGCTCGGGGAGGGTCCTCGGGTGCTAAGAACGGTCAGGTCAGATAAGCGCTAGTATGACAGTAGAGAGCTTTGATATACCGTCGTACCGTTCCTCCTCCCTGCAAATGTAGCAGAGCTTGATCTAGACAATCGTGAGCACCAGGGCTGCGCATATTTCGATGTATGCGTACTCTGAGGTCGCTAATGGTGGGCACTCGTCGTTGTGCCATGATGGTTCAGTAAGGAATATAAATTGGCAGCGACCGTCATGTGCATGAGCGCTTTTAGATGGGCCTAGATCTTTGCATATATAACTTTGCGACGATAAGGCAACAATCACATTAACATCATACAAAACGCGGCCACAACATTCACAAAAAAGTACTACGAGTAGAAGAACAGTCTCTAACGATTATTTTTGAACGAAGACACAGAAAAATTTACTCATGTCACTGTGTAACCCGACACAATTTTTACTGCGCGTACGGATTCGGAGTACGCGGCTGCAAATCGCGATCATCATCTTTCTTGTGATCTTCCATCGGAGGAGTACGCGCGTGGTCATGCCTTCTCCTATCAGGGGAAGGGCTCCTCCTCCTCTCAGGGCTCCTACTTCGCCTCCTCCTGTCCCTCTCCCTATCGACATCACGGTCACGTTCGCGTTCGCGGTCTCTGTCACGGTCGTCATGACGGTCGCGGTCATCTCTGTTGTCTCTTTCGGAGCGACGACGAGGGGGGCTTCGAGAACGCTCACGATCACGACCTGAGCGATGAGGAGGAGAAGAACGCCTCTCGTACCGCCAAACAGAAGAAGGGGGATTCTTTGCCCACTACAAATATAATTAAGAACATTGAATTGCTTCCATAAGGTGCTGACTTGCCTGAATACTCAAGCGAGATCCCTCAAAGTACCTTCCATGCCTACGCCTGACGCGTCAGGCAGGTTACAACTGAACGTGAGAGAGAGTAAACATACATATCGTAGTAGGCATCTTCAGCATGGCGCTGGCTTCGAAATTCGACGAAAGCGTAACTGCGAGACGGTGCGAGACATGTTGAGCGATAGGTGATTCTCGAAACCCGAAACATCGAATGATATCGCAGCGCAGAGCGGCGAATACGAAGACGAAGGGGACTCGCGAGTGACTAATCGAGTCGACGAGACAAGGCAGCAGGGCATCGCAAGGCAATCGTCCCTCGAGTCGCGTTGACTGGACAGAGGTGAAGAAAACAAAAATGATGATTACACTTACGGGTTCGAACTAGCATGAGGGTTACGCGGGGCTGGAACATCACAGCGGACCAAAGGACCGAATCTAAAAAGAGGGGAAAATTTTTTGAACATTTTTTTTGACAATCATAAATTGAAGGTCATTGATAGGCTCACCGTTCGAATTCGAATGCAAGGTCGCGTGCCCTAGTGGAAGGATGAAATCCACTAACAAAGAGAATGCGCGGCATGTTTGAGTTTTGGGCAGACAAGATGGTCGTGGTTTGGATGTAAGAGGAGCTAGGGTTTCTGCGGAGTGTGAACTCGTCATATGTGTAGCTATTTGGCTTGTGGCGAGCACGACCATCAATTTGACAAAGACTTGGTTGGATCAGAGAGTCTTGACTCCAGGACCCAGGTATACTTTCTATCGACAGTTTCAAGTGTTATTTTTGATGATTTTTGTAGATGCTGTTCGCGTATGCAGTATCTTGTCTTTTCTCTTTATAGACGATCATGGCAGTCTACTTTCACTCGACTCTGTCAGAGAACATATTCCTCTCTCTCTGGCAGTAAACACCTCGTCAATTTCGCAAAGCAAGCTTCCCTTGTCACAAAGGACCCTGTATGGGATCTCGTTTCTCAACTGAAACGCGAGCGCAAAGACGAAGAGATACACGGTGCTTTGAACAACTGTAACATATCATTCCTTGATTATGTTCTCTGGAAACATGTGGTATATTCACCTAGCTTAAACAAAGCAATATCTGCAATAGAGCAGAATCAGGGCCTTTCAGGTCAACTCCCTACAGACGGTTCTGCCAATGTGCGTAAACAGACGTTGCGGCTTCCCGCATGGGTTGCTTTATCCTTAGTCTGTCACAAAGTTCGGACTGCGGAGGATGCGCAGGACGGTCTGTTACATCTTATATCTGAACACTCGTGGTCCCTTGGCTCTAAAGACCGCCCTGCACTATTGATTCTATCCACGCACGCGCTCGCTCACTTCGACATTCTTACGCCGATGCGTGAAATCGTGGAGCAGTTCCTCGCACGCATGATTCAGTTCCCTACATTTCACTTCAACGCTTTTCTCCGTGGCCTTTCTGGTTTTACTCGTTCAGAAGAGGCGGCCAATCTTGCTGTATCTATACTGGAGGCAATGTCAGCACGAGAGGTGCCGTTATGGCGTGAAACGTACAGGTCGCTGATGCGAGATCGCTTTGTCACTCTCCAGTTGACCAAGGTGCTCCACACGAAGATGGCCTACGAGGGAGTTGTGCCATCCGCAGAACATCTAGAGGCCTTTCTTCGCATCTTTTCCAAATACGGAGCCATTCAGGATTCACAGGAATACCTCCGTGCCATCCGTCGATACTGTATAGAGCACGGCCTAACAGTACCCTACGGGCCGGATGTTCACCTTCGTGCTGATCTCTCAGGGAAAACACACCCTGCAAACACCCTATATATCAGATCTTTGCGGCATGACCGTGCTTCTGCATTTCACTACCTCCATAAACTTCTCCAGCTTGATGCTGCCCACAACCCTGGACACATCACGTCCGTTCCGGGACCTTCATCTCGCCACGCACCTACAAAATTTTGGTCTGGAACGAAGACCGGCGTAGACATCTTTGATTGGACGACTGCACTCATTTCCGCAGCAAACGACAAGCAGACATCCACGTCTACCCTTATTGCGCTTTTCGAGCGCTCACGCGAACGAACCAAGCAGTTCAGACCCACTGTTGTCACATATACCGTCGTGCTTCGTGGCTTACTCTTTCGAGGGGCTTTCGACGAGGCCTTGAGGATATGGAATCAGTTGATCGATTCAGATATTTTGCTCGATCGCAAGGCGCTGACTGTCGGTGTGCAAGTCCTTACTCGTGCAGGGCACCCGCAGGATGCATTCTATCTTCTGAACTCATTCATGGACGCACAGCGCACCTCTTCGCATACAGTGTCTCTTCCAAATGACAAGCACATCGCTCCGGCAACCCATCATTGGATAAATATCATCGTCATCAACGAGTTCATGGTCTCCCTACTGCGCATTCACCGCCCAGACGTCATCTTTCAGCTATGGGACCATCTCGAACAGCTCTATTCTGTACGCCCAAGCGAAGTCACATTGAACATCCTCCTCGATGCTGCCATGCTCGCAACCAAGATGGATAATGAGTCCGTGCGGGGGACATTCGCGCACCTGTTTCACATGCCTACAGTAGAGTCCAGCAGCCCTGTCGACTTGATCATGGAACAACTCCAGTCTGCGCATCCTCCGCCGGTCGTTGGGATCTGGAGGACCCGCCGCGCGAGTGATGTAGCTCGAGACATTTTCCGCACTATGATATATGGAAATTGGAAGAAGCTTATAGATGTAGAGGCACCCGCTTCCGCCGTGCACTCCAAGGACGCCGAGACTACCCCTCTTTACCCGCTAGTGGAACTAGCCAAAAGCATCACAGTACCGTTCTCCACACGTAAGGACCATAATGTGCAACCGAATATCATTACCGCGGATGTCCATTCTTCCGAAAAGAAGCCATACAATCCCTATCTATCTATCGTGCCCACCGACCTGACCTTCTCAGCCTACATCAAGCTTCTGGGTTTCACCGCACGCGCGTCAGAAATTTCGCTTGCACTCGCATGGATGCGGGCGCTGCAGATAAATCCCTCACGGAAGACATTGTCCATTGCGCTTGTGTTCTGGGCTGAGGTGTCCCTGCGCGGACCGTTATTTGAGGAGTGGGCGGAACGACGAAATAAAGGGGAGAGTGAATATGGGCGGCTAGTTGAGTGGATATCCGAATGGGTCAGGGAGGAGGCTCCGACAGAGTGGGACATACAAAAGGCGTTGAGAGCGGTGGCCAAGATAAGAGACAGTTCTTTTGGTCCATTATGATGTACGATATTCCACAATTTAATGCCGCGTTTGTTTGTTGAAGTTAATACAGTAACCACTAAGCTCTAAGACACCCGATAATCATTTGTCTCACAACAAGCGAGTTATGCAAAGACGCCACAAGAAATACATATCACTAGTTGGCAGATTGTCCGTAAATCCCGAACAAAAATGCAATGGTGCAGGGGAGAATGATGGATTGGCTAAAGCAGGGAAACTGTTAGTAAACGGAGGAAAGAACTCGTGCATCTACTAACAGTTTCTGTTCATCAGGAAACAACGTACTGGGGAGGTTCCATCGCGAACCAAGAAGACACAATTTCCAATAATAAGTGGAGGTCAGCGGAGGCGATTGAGACTTCGGCCTCGGCTTTGATGTTCCAGTATATCAGGCTAGGCCAGCTTGTCAACAGATGGAAACAACTGTCACGGCCTGAGAACGAGACGGTATGAGTAACATTTCAATAGACATCAAAGGCAGACTCACCGTCGAGTTACTGGAGTTGCAAGAAAAACGGAGGCAAACAGAAAGTGGCGCTCACAAAGAGGACGGGGCTGAAAAAAGTTATGGGCACAATGCGCACAGCAGCGACTAGTGACTCGGAGATCCAGAGAAGTCAACGCCTCAAAGGACGAGTACAAGGACCTTCGTCGGTTAATGACATCCTCACGTAATCATGGTTCCTCTCGTTGCCCGAGTCCAGATTATGAGACTTTAGTCGGTGTTAATTTCACACTGGGGTGAGCTTGGTCGCACTAGCGACCTCAGCTCGTGAGCATGTTGATGAGGAAGCAGACTTTATAATGATGGCAGGTGCCACGACCGGACAGACGGCACTGAGGGGGTTGAGCAGGGTGGAACGTCAGCCATACACCTGCAACTTCAGCCCCCAACACGGAGACTGAGCTCGGCGGGCATCATCAGTTTCATGCAAAGGTGACCTAAGTTCCGCATCCCGAGCCACCCACAAACTCCCGACTGGGACGTTACCAGCCACCAGATGGCACATTATTAATGGTGGGGTCCGAAGACGGATGAAAGCAGAGCATACTCCTCTCGCGCCCGAGCTCATCGAGCAACGAGTGTTGAGTTAAGGTCAGGATGGGTCGAGGGACCGAGGTCCCGCCCCTGTGCTGTCCATGCTGCTAACGACGTCCGCGGTGGACAGCAGCTCGGGTATTAAACATTAAATATTGACGTCCATTAAAAAGGTCACTGTGAAAACCTAGGCGTGGACAAGAAAGTAACTTCAGTGATGAGGCTGACAGGTGTGACGAACAAGACATACTAGCAGCTGTTGCGTCTTGTGGGTGTTTCATGCCGGACCCTGTGTGTGATGAAGAGAACAAATTGTTGGTCGGGTGCTACATAAACAGTGTGCAAGACACCGTGACATACTCTATGGTGCTGAGCGTGGAAGATAAAGAGCAGTGCTGGTGGCAAAAAGACGAGAGTGTCAGAGGATCCCAACGCCACCGCATGTACCTTACAATCACATGCATACCTTAGTCAAACATCCGGCATGGGATGAGGAGATCGAAAGTTATGTGAAGATGAACATGTAGAAGAAAGAGCGGATGAAGAAGGTGATGCAGGACCAAGTGAGTTTGTATACCACAGGCGGCAAGTGGCTGACATTTGATAGAGCTACGATACTATAGAGGGGTAAATTTGCCAAATGCGGAATTATCGCTCTTTCATCATCATCAGTGCGCACGATGCATATTTACGCCAAATGTTTCGAAAACCGTCTCTCCTCCAAATGTATCTTCAGTCCGAGTATTTTACAAAAGTAACTGCAACCTCAGCCATGGTTTCCAAAAACTTCATAACTGCACACGCATCGATAAGGACATGGATACCAAAATGATGGTTTTTTTTCCGGTCGGTCAAGCTTGGAAAACTTCAATGTAGTGAAGTATTGAACAGTATCAATCAAATTGTGAAATTACAAGTCAGATAGCGCGAACTTCTATAGCACTTAGTATAATAGTAGGTTCCTCCACAATCGAGAGGAGTTGCAAGTGGCGCCATGTCAATTGTAAGCTTGATTGCAATGAATCTCTCGTGCCTGTACTAGTAGTACTACCACCTCAAGTGACGACAAAGGTAGCGTCACAACGGGTCCAAGATGGCGCCCGGCTGGAAGGTCCATGCACATGGTACCCCTTACTTGGTAATGTGTATCTACCCTGCTTTCCTTGCGGCGCATATGCTCATTCCTCTCTAGCGCTTTCACTACCGCGGTCTTTCTGTTTCAGGCGGGCAATATGTGCTCGGCGTGCTACTACCTAAACATCGACATGATCGGTCTGTCCGCAAAGCCGCGTGAGAGGTGGGTCGTAAGTTTACCTCCAAGAGGATTATCACAAATGTGTAAGTAGCCAAGACTGTCGTGCCTTAACAGTTACGCCAAAAGGCAGTGATAATCAAAGCTGAGCGCTCGTGCTTGATTATCGCGGACAGTATTTATGTTGATTATGGGAACTCAGGTGAGCAATGAGCTCACTCAATATTGTTTGGCTATTGTGAAGCACCGGAAACAGATAGGTCTGTGTCGCACAACTAAATGAGCCTAGTACGTATGAACCCGGGAGAGCGATGGCCAGCAATGTGGGAAAATCTTCTTGCTATATAACAACGCCAGCGCTCTCTTGTGAAGGATATAGATTTGGACGTACTGACGATTGGTTTCCTGCTTGAAGCACCCTTCGATGTCACATCCAGTCAGATCAGAATTCGATATTATTTTTGCTGGAGGTGAGCAATAAATACATTCTGCATTGTGGTGATTCTCTCGACATAACGACATATCACGGTTTAGGCGGCACTACAGCATGTGTTGTCGCGGGCCGCCTGGCTGCATGGGATCCATCACTTAGCATCTTAATTCTCGAAGGGGGCCAACATACGCTCAATCAACCTGCGCATGTGCAGCCTTACCGGTCTGGAAGCCATCTGGCTCCTACGAGTACCACGATGGCATTCAACCTTGGAAATCCAAGTCCACGTCTCAACGGCCGTGCTCCGATCGTTCAATGCGCCCATTGCGTTGGTGGAGGCTCAAGTGTGAATTGTTCGTGACGTTCTTGCACCGGATAGTATGACTCTGATACGTTGACTCGGTCAGCTATGGTTTATACTCGTGCCCCTGCCTCAGATTTTGATGACTGGCAAGCCGATGGGTGGGAATCTAAGAACTTGATTCCCCTCATGAAGAAGGTCCTTGATTGCATCATCTTTGATTTCTCAAGCTGAACTGTTCATTGCCTAGCTGGAGACATATGAAGTGCAGCCCGACCTCCCAACCCACGGATACAGTGGACCTATCAAAGTGTCCTCTGCTAGATACAAACTAAATGCCGGCCAAGAGTTCATCCGTGTTGGCACGACGTATCACAAGAGGCAATATGCCGAAGATACTGATGATTTAGAAACATGCAACACATACAGTGTGCGCCACCTGATTTCTTTCTCCGTGTGCGGAGTCCGCTAACGAGATTCATTTCAGCCATGGGCGAAGTGAGTCTGTGTTTGTCATCTATTTGTGAATTGGCCTAATAGATAAGAAGGTATGTTGACGGGACAACTGGAAGGCGTTCTGATGTGGCCCACCACTATGTCTACAACCAAGCTCACAATGTCAATCTGCAATTATGGGTCGGAAAGCGCGTTAAGCGCGTGATCTTCCAGTGAGTGTTGCACACCAAGATGGATTGCATCCATATCCAATTGTTGATGTCTTTTTTGAATGAAAGAGATAAGCGTGCCGTAGGTGTCGAGTTCACCAACGATCCAGTGTCTTGCCCAGACGCAGATCAGTCCTCAAACATAGTAAAAGCATCAAAACTTGTCGTTGTATCTGCTGGGGCGTTCGGTTCACCGGCCATTCTGGAGAGGTCTGGGATCGGTGCCGAAGCGATTCTGAAGCGGTGCGATGTTCAGCAACTGGTGGACTTGCCTGGCGTCGGAGAAAATTTTCGCGGTCCGTGTTCAACCATTGATCTTATGATATTAACTTAGGGTTAAAAGATCACAACGTCGTCTTTGTTCCATACTTTACTGCTGATGAAGCTATCACTATGGACACCCTCAGGCGTGGCAAGGAGAGTGTTCTACAGGGTAAGCATGTTCCTGCCATATTCCGAATCACTTTTACAGCCCAGGAAATATTAGAACACCTGGCACAATGGGAAATCAATGGCAACTCACTTGTTGCCCAGAAGTTGGTACAAAACCTCCAATGCTGGTGTCGTATTGATTGGCATTTTAGTGGCAGCGAAGCAAAAATCAAATGGCGTCCTGACGATGACGAGCTGAAAGCCATGGGTTCAGCCTTTCAACCACGATGGAAAGAGTTCTTCCAGGACCGCCCAGACAAGGCTGTTGCAATATTTTCTGTGTTCGAAGGGTGTGTGCACATTATTTTGTTTTGATGACTTGCGAATGCTCATGATAACCAGATACGCTGGGCCACTCTTGAGTAGCCTTCCTCCCCGAAATTACCTGACTGCTTTCTATTTTACAGTATTACCCCATCCACTATCTCGTGATCTTTGTTCTCAAATTTCCAATAGCTGTACCCCGCATCCACCGGCAGTGTTCATATCAAATTGGACGAGAACGGCCAGGAAGGAATCGACTTCAATGCAGGCTTCCTGGATGAGTGAGTTGGCAATTTCATCTTACTGGCGATTACGATAATCCGCACAGTCCATCCGATATTGTACCTCTTAACTTTGGTTACAAAAAGATACGCGAAATTTTTCGACGCATGCCTTCATACAGAGGTGAAGTCCCCATCAGCCATCCTTGTTTCCCAGAGGGAAGCGCTGCAGTCTGCGGAGAAACGACTGGGCCAGTGGACTTGGATGCGCCTGATTTGATATACACAGCAGAAGATGACGAGGCGATCGATCGATACAATCGTGACCGCGGTATGTCACATCCTTAGCATTATGGTAAAATACTAAATTGATACTCAGTGAAAACGACATGGCATTCGGTGTGTACAACTGAAACTTTCATGCTTTCTTTCACATGAGATACCTGAACCTTGCGTGTGTAGCTTGGAACTTGCGCCATGAAACCAAGGGCAGATCAAGGAGTCGTCGATGCTCGGCTCAACGTCTACGGCGTGACAAACCTCAAGGTCGCAGACCTGTCTATTGTGCCGAAAAACGTTGGCACGGTGGGTACTGGTCGTGGATCATTTGATCTGCAGTCTAACCGTCTATCTAGAACACATATTCGACAGCGCTTCTCATTGGAGAAAAGGCTGCGATGATCATTGCTGATGAGTTGGGTATTGAATGCAGACCAAACAGTGAGCCGTAGGGAGCAAGTTCTTCATAACTTCTGTGATAGGATAGGCGTCTTCGTAGGATCTGGATGATTATGAGCATGTACTTTATGTGGTTGATACTCTTGAATCAGAACGTGTTTCAAAATTGTGAGGACAATTCATGGATTATAAATTGTTACTTGCTGGCAAGCATCAGTATATGCACCAAAGGATAGTTTTTTCGGTCGGTCAAGGTTGGACTCAATCTTCATTAGTGGGTAATGTAGCAGACGAACAGCATCAAGTCCAGTATCATATTATGAAATTACAAGCCGCGAAGTGCGAACCTCTATAAACCCATCGCATAGTTAGGTAAACTGCGACTGTTAATACTGACCTGAATATGACTCCATATATATGTCTGCGTCTGTATAGGATGCAATAAGGTGTCTGAACATAGTAAATGCTCCTTCACGTGAGTAAATGACACATGCAGTGGAATGTATGAATAGGGAGCACAGTTTTGGAGTCGATACAAGGAATGTATGAGGAAATGGTTTGCGAGGAAGTTGTGTCAGACGGGGATAGAAGAGAATAAGAATCTTCAAAAAGGGCTGTGTTCCACGAGGAGAATTGGGCACGTAAAGTAATGTCTTGCTCGAGACCGTGGTGGTGAGGATGACACGACGAGGAGCAAGAAAAGCACTGTAGTCTGTCTGACTGTGCACAACAGTAGCGCCATCATATGATAGGGTGGTAGGGATGATATTCTCGAGATGATGCATTCGTAGTCATAACACTGCATGGCCTAGACTATAGAGGCCATGGTATAAGTCCACCGTGCATCGCTGGAGTAGGGCACCCCCTAGCAAGGGGTGAGCAAGGCAGAGGGTTAGCAGAGCAAGTAGAGGCCAATAGAGGTTGAGAGCAGGGGCCAGCTTAGCTTAGTCAGCACTTGGGTCTCAGACAGGCGCAAGTCGTAGTCATACATTACCACAACACAACGCGACTTTGTGCATTCACACCAGCTGGAGTTGCCACTCCATCGCCAAGTCAACACAGGGTCAAACATGACATGCATGACATATTATCGTCAATGATTTCTTAGCATCACCATTTGATGTTTCGCATGACATCCAGTGGCTCCATAACCGGGGGTATATCCATCCTGCACTGCAACAAAGTAGAAAGCCGAAAGGTGTCCTTGCGAGCGCAACAATGACCCAAATGGTGAAAACATGAACCGGTAACGCCTGCGGGAAGCATGCTGCTATGGCAGTTTAAAGAAAGCGCGAAAGATGACCAAACGTGCATATCGGAGACGCCCAAAATGCTGCAATGAATAGCAGGATATTCTTCCCATAAATAAGTTGTAGAGGCGTTATTTGAGCAGGCAGGATTCAAGAAAGATATGACGAGAGGATGAACGAGACTAAGAGCAAACACAAAACATCCATCTTCAACGGTCCATTTCCTGGGCATCATCCTGACATCGTGGTACGAAACGCCAAGGCCAGATTACTAATAGGCCACCAGCTGGCAGCACTATTTGCGGTGTTGAACAATGTCACCATACCCTCAGCTGACCGGTGAGCCATATGCAAGCGCTCCAGAAGAGTCCACGTCATCCATAATTAGTTAGTGCCATTCTGCCAGAGTTATGATTAGCCTCGCGCTCATCGATATGTACACGTACTATTAGTATGGTTATCGTGCGTATGCCGTTCGCCATTATCGTCGATCCATGCTGATGCCAGGTGTACTGATGCTGTCATTAAGCACAAGCCTCACGTACGGATCTCGCAACAACAACTACTATTGCCGTTACGTCGGATGTCCATGTACTGGCAGGCTAGATGGAACCTGTTGGTCCATCAAAACGTACCGGCTGTCCCTTTATGTGATCAAGGGTGGCCAGCGGTGACCCTATGCTTCTGCATGTTAAGTTAGGCACCCTCAGATAAGCGCCAGATCAATTCCTGAGGTCTACAGCCCTGCAGACGCTTTGCGTTATATTATTGAACTTTCAGGCGTGTGGTATATACTTCGACTTCTGTGATCAAGCTCGGGCGTTTTTGTGCCGCTTGAAACCAACCCTGACCCTGGGCGAACACAATGCGTGGAATTGGAGTGGGCGCAGTTTCTTATAATTGAAATGTACATAAGTGTGCAATATCATGACACCACCTAGGTCGTGGCATCAATTAGAATGATGAATTGGTGATACGAGTGAGGAATACTAACAAATGAATGTGCAAAGAGGGATCACACATGCTTAATGTTACAAAACGTATCTGAAATCCCTGTTTTGCCTATCCGTCAAATCCAGGAATTCCTAGTGCAGGCAGGGTATCAGCCTTGTATACAAACTGCAACCATTGATTCGGAAAACCAACCTTGTCAACCTTAACTTCTACACGCTTCCCATCCTCAGTGATTCTCTCAATAACGTATTCTTCCTCATCGTCAACAGGCTCAGCGTCACGGAGTTTGTTCTCCCGGGCGAGAACGGCACGGATGACAAGAAGAAGTATCGGGCAGATGACGTAACATGCACCGATCACAGCCCATGGGACGTGGTTACTGCACATGAATCATAATTGATTCAAATCTTCCTTCTAGAGTCACTCGAGGAATAACCTACCGTGGTTTGTATTGTGTCTTCCACATGAAGGGGCCAGCTGCATTGCCAATGCAGTACGCCGAGAGCATAATGGCGTTAGTAACAACCTGCAGGTTATTTTTTACTTAAGGAGTGATTTCGATAAGTTGCAGAGCACCTACCTTCTTCGTATGTCCGGCAGTCACACTATTAAGCCACGACAACGACAGCACGAACCCAGGCACACTGCACCCAGCTAAGGAGGAATGAGTATACAAACACATTCCAGGTATCAAACGCACTGAAGAACTGGCCGATCAGAAGTCCAGTCTAAATTTTTGTAATGAGTGACATAGAAAACAACTAGGTAGTAAGTCACATACCTGATCTGACCAAGGAAGTAGGTTGACTAACAAGATACCCAACCACGACGGGACGAAGTACATAGCACCAACATACGCTCTGGAATTGGGTCGTCGTGCAGCGAGTCGAACACCAGTAAAGATTGTCAAGATTTCAATAACACCAGGAACACAGGACAATAAAGTTGTCTGTAGAGCATTGAATCCGAACGAAGCGAGGATGAGTGTTTGCTGGTTTGTCAACGAATTAGGTACATTGTCCAAAGCCGAGAAAAGGGCGAAGAGCCACGTCTTTGGGTCAGTCAAGGCTTCGATCATCCTAGAAGTGTGTGATATGTGAGCCATAAAATGTCACAATTGCATCTAATACGTACTGCTCCATCTTGAATCGTTTGTTTTCCACACCTGTTTGGTTTTCCTGCGCTAATTGTAAGATAAGAGTTCGTTTCGTTTCGTTTGACAGACGTACTTTGATGCGTTGCACAGCCTTCGCCCGCTCGTCAGGAGTAAGGAACCAGGCGTTCGTAGGCGAGTCGGGGAACAAGAACCTTCATCCGAAAGTGATGTCTTGATTAAAGGGGCAAGGCATTAGAGACCCTCCTAAACTCACCAGAATGAAATGGCAAGGATCAACGTTATTAAACCAGTGATGATCATGAGCCTGCGATCTATCAGAGAAAGTATGGACTAATGAAAAGGAATACCAGACCATTGCCACGGTTGAAACCCTTTTGTATTGATATGCAAAGTACCAAAGCTGATGAAACCAGAGATGATTTGTGCTAGAGAGTTGCTGGCTTAGGCGGCAACATCAAACATTGTATTTTGAAAGCGCACCAGTGCCATTCATCAAAACTAGGTTCCGCACACGTTTAGTTGGTTGGCTTGCCGATCACTTGCGAATGGAAACTTACACCAATAACCAACGCGTAGGGTCTGTTCCGTCCGTGTGTAGAACATGGAACTAACAATTAAGAATCCGGCAGTGATCGACCCTTCACATACACCTAACAACAGGCGCACAACAAGAAGTCCAGCAAAATTCTTGCATGCTGCGTGAGATGCCAGTGCAACTGCCCAGACGAAGATATTGATACTGATAACAAGCTGTCATTGAAATTCAAATTGATAATGCTTTGAAGCCTACCTCATCCATTTCCCGACCGGGAATCTTTGAAGGGCAAGGTTCTGGGGATACTCAAAGACAAGATAACTGAGGTAGAATACTGTGCCAAGCCTGGAAGATACCGTAAGGCACATAGAAAATCAAGTAGTGCATATCTTCTCACCAATTGTACCTGAAGACAGTTTTGCATCAGGCTTAAGCTTCAACTCCAAGATAAGAACGGCTTACTCATTCGTAGTCAGGTTCGTGGCCTGCCTGATAACACACGGAGTCAGTACTGGGTCAGCTAGTCTTGACATACAATCCTTACTCAATTCCAAGGATGGCCGCAGAACCCAAGGTTGTCTTGTCCATGAATTGGACCCTGCGCGAGTTAGCGCTGATTCGTGGTGAATATAATCAACGTACCAGTAGAGAACTGGACGGTGATTGTCAGACATGATCATCATCGATTTAAACAACTAAGTACAGCGATTGACTCACCACACATCATAGGCATAATATGTTTATCGATCTTCCTCCTGAAACGAAATCGAACGATGTTGATATGCATGCAGTTTTACAACGCACCTTATTCTTAAAGCCTCGTCGGGGTGAAGAGTGGAAGTCAACCCAGCGACGAGCTGAGCACCAGTGTCAACATCTTTGGTCGACAAAGAAATTCCTGCATGATGTTTCTGGTCCTTGAATACACCGGAGGATTCCAAACTCATTTTGAGAGGACGTGAAGGCGTAGCCGAACTGCGTATGCGGGAGGAAGCTGAAACCCGGCGCCTACAAGTTGTACTATTGGAGAAGTTGATTCGCCTATTTTATGTGGTCCCCTCATGCGTACCATACCGTTGGCGTAGATAAGGAGTACACATGGGTGCCTGGTCCTGGAGTGTGATATGATAACATCCTATGCCATGAATCAAAGTGGCGGCCGCAACAACGTTACATAAAAACTTCAATCAAATCTCGGATCCAAAATTGTACCACTTTTTCTCAAAGGACGTGCGTATCAGTGGCACGGTATCACCTGAGATATTAAGTATATGGGGTGATGATAGAGCTAGGTAGCGAAATTATAAGCCTGGATTTCGGTCGCTGAGTTGGTTCCAGCTCGAATCCCATTTAGTGGCCTCGCTTACCGGTACTCGGATTCTCAAGTGAACGCGAATTAAATGAATTGGGCCCTGGCAGGGCAACGGCAAACTTGAAGTTTTCAAATTCAGCGCTTCAGCTTTTGAAGACCACTCAGTCACCGCCCTCAATCAAGCTCAATCAGTCGAGCGTGAAACTTCTTCCATCAACACGTTGCACAGATCTTCGCAAGGTGCGTCTGACCGCTGTCTTGTGCACTGAATTTCATGCGGCTCTCTACATGAATACAGATTTGACTTGATCGCAGCGCACATACATTTCACGCACGAACTCCCAGGGACGATATATCAACTGGACCAAAGCTGAACTATGGCGTCTACCATCACTACGACCGCATCTTTACTACCGTCAGCAACGGGGCAGCTCAGTACACAACCGCCTATCACGCAAATCATTCCCATACTTCGTGCAACATTCAGTCTTCTACGCACTTTCTTGTCTCAAGCCTCACGAATTGTGATTGCGCTCGCCAGTCCATTACTCATCTTCGTGCCCCTTATATCCCGCCTACTCGCTCCGGTTATACTCGTCTTGCATATCATATTAGATGCCACAGTTTACACGCCATACACGATCATTTCCAACGTAGCTGCCGCGCTCTACCCCCTTTATATGTTCTGTGGTGTTGCTTGCATCTTTGGGGCGGTTCTTGGCATTTTTGGGAGGTCTTTGGTCACACTCTCGAACAACATCATTGCTCCCAAATTGCCGAAAACCGAGTCGCTGCATACAGGGCTGTCGATGCGAACGAGGAAGAGAAGGAGACAGAGTTCTTTTACGGAAGATTCCTAGTCTCTTTTACTTTAACTTCGCTGTTCAGCAGATTTGATGGGACTGTCAGTAATCTTGTAGAGCGCAAGTAGTCGACCGGTGAAGTCTACCTGGAGCCTCTTGTACATTGTATAGGCCCTCGATTGGGTCCACCCAGGCAATTGCATTTCAGACTTGACCGTAAATACCATAGTCCATTTCACTGACTTCGGTATAAATAAGCTAAGCAAAATGTAACCTGATACACTGAAGTACAGAGATGCTGTTGCTAGAGCCCAGGCCTAGTATCGACATCGTCATCCTATATTTATTCTTTACAATCGTCGAGATTATGGTTACCCACTGTGCCACTGCAGTACTGATCTAAAAGTAACTTTAGTACGACAAAAACAGGTGTTTGTGAAATAACTGACAGATTTCGTCAGGGTAGTCATACGGATCGTTTTGATGGGTTGTTCTGTCATTGTCATGTCAAATGCTTCGATAATCGATTCGATCGCCTGGGATGCAGAGGTGTACTGATCTAAAAGTAAACTTCAGCGCGGTCGAGAGAAGATATTGCAGAACAACCGACCATGTTCGTGGGGGTGGTGATGCGGATCTAAGTAATGCAGTGCATTCTTCTGCAGATTTTGGTACTCATTCATCGCCCAAACTTTCTCGCGTATCTCTCCTGAAAGCATTGTTAGCTTTAAATCTCGGAATTAGGTGAGCTTTACTGTAAGACGATAAAGATTTAAACGTAGCAGTCATGCGGAGAATCTCGACAGGATATTCACTACTGAGCATTTCAGCCAGTATCTTGCCATTCTCTGCGATCTCACTGCGTAACCACTCTGAGGTTTTTATGAGTATGTTACGCAACGGGTTGTTTTGGAACTCTCACTGTGACCTGCAATCTTTTCTAAAACATCATTGAGAGCCTCAATGTTCACACCCGGGGTTCTGAGACATCGCAAAAGAGGTTCTGTTATTCCGACGCCAAACATGGACTGACGTGCGTCCTCTGTATCTTAATCAGTGTCCATTCTCGACAGCAACACGCAAACAAACCGTGGTCAGCAATAATGCGCAGGTAATTGAAGGCGCTATTCTGTACAGAGTCGAGCCAAGTTGTTTCGATCATCTTGCGTAAAATCCCAATAACGTTTCTTGGGTATTCGAGCTTATTGGAATTATTCGTCACCGGATTTTTGAATACTTTGTGTATTGTCTTCTCCAATACGAAGTTTGCCACTTTCTTGAATGGTCGTTGGCGTGCATCCTTGCCGCCAAAATTCCAACAACCGTTATCGAGTGACGGCGGATTCTTGGGGTTTAATATCATGGATCGCAAGTCATCTGCACAACTCGTAAGAACCTATAGATTGCAGGATTACCAGATTGCCAAACCATTTTTGAATATCTCCTCAAGGATATCTATGCCCTCCCGACCGATCGTTCCGTCAAAGATGCGTCCCTCGATCATCTTCAGCAAATGCAGGTCCACTTTAGTGTTCAGTAACCATTGCTTGGCATCGTCTGAACGTAGCCCGGTCAAAATTGTTGACAAGATGCCTCGAAGCACTCACCGTATTTCATGAAAGTCAAAAGCGCATCCGCAGCGAATAATGCGTGGTCCGGTTTCGCCAAATTATCGACTATGCTGTCCAGACATCCTCTATCAATGATTTGTTCACGGAGGTCATCTGAAACAAATATCAGTTTTTCTGGAGCAAACGTTTGACAGACCGCACCGTATTGTGATAGCTGTGTGAGCTCCTCGGTCGCCTCTTTGCTCTTTTCCACCACTTTATCCCTCGAAAACGCAACTAATTTGCCGATGTGCGGACCCTTTGCGAGCTTGATGCGCACGTCTTCTGAGTAACAGCCCATCTGGTAAGTAGGGCCTCCTTAGATGGTGTCAGATACAAACCGAATTTAGCGAGTTCCATCAAGCCACGCGGTCCACCGCTCAAACCCTGCTTATCGAACTTGAACAGGTCAATCAATGTGACAAGCATATCGCTGCGTATAGCCTCCTTACGGAGTGATTCTATGTTCGGAATATCGTCAGCTTTGATTACAGGAATGGGAAGAGTACTTGAACCATTTTCGCAAATCTTGCACAATGCAGTTACTGCAGCTGGAGTGACAAAGAAATCACGACACTTTATCAACCTCTTGAGCATCATGATAATTTCTTTCCGTCTGATGTTGAATAAGGCAACCTTCCGGATATTCCCTGAACACGAAATATCAGAACGTACTGATGTCCGTGAATCTACGAGGACCGGCCTTTGCTGATCACAGCTGCTAAGATTTTTGACGCATAAACGACAACGCTAGAGGCTGCGATGCGAATGAGGAAGAAGACCAGATTGATAGGCGAAGACTCACATTTATCTTTCAACATGTCAAGGATTTCTTTGATAAAATCAGGTCGTTGGGAAAGGATGTTAGATGTTTTATCTTTAGTTTGATCGCATATGAGGGAATGGGTTTGAAACGATTTAGAGGGACGATGCAACTAACCGAAGTGTTGGGCAAGGTATGACAGTGTCTTCATCGCAGTCAATTGGTTTTCGCCGGTCGTCTGACAGAGCTCGACGATTCGATAGATCAGATCCTCTGTAAGGAGCTTCTCTCTAAATGCTCTGACTTCGCAAAGAGCCGGAAGAGCTGCACAGGCTCTGCCTTGATGCGCTGGTTCCTCATCTTCGAGCAGGTCGAGAACATTAACACTGCCTAGTATGCTTTTGGTGATCTTGTCCTTGTTCTCGACTGTGCGTTTCTGAGAGTTCGTCAAGGGAGCAATGGAGAGACAAGACATACCGAGTCCGCAGTACGCGACGACTGCGCTTAGGCGCACTTTAGAATCATCTGCTCCTTTGGCCGTGTCATCGTCTGTGGTTTCCTCGGAATCTTCTGAGGGAGAGATACTCTTCTCGTCTTCTTCTGAGGGAGAGATCTTCTTCTCGTCTTCTGCTGCGAATTCAATATTCGCAGTATTTTTGCCGTGTAAACCAAGTATGGCTTCCAGCGTCTCAAGTGCATTCACCTCCCGTACTGCATCAACTCCGGGTTCTGCAATGCATAAGATCAGGTGAGCATATCAAAATCGTCTGAAATCTCACTAAATGAACACATGAAGGCCAAGCGATCGACATAATCAAGCACGTGTTTCTTGTGAATCGTACCGACAAGAGCTTTGGCAGTCGAGTGTTTGAAAGGAACTTCCCAGGCATCAGTTTGTGCCAGTAGGCCTTGTGATGACTGCGACCCCTCCCGCTTGTCGTTGCCAACACGAAAGTATATCGGCTCAGGCCATTGCCGGAGATTTCTCCAGAAACTTGCTTTCGAGCGGTAATCCGGACGAAGTAGAACCGACGCATGGATCCTTTGCCCGGGTAGAATAATGCGACCTTTTCCAACATGCGGTCTACAAGACCTCAATGTGTGAGCGGAGTAGAGCAAACATTGTCACTCACAATTGCGTATGCTGGTCGGAGTTATTCAAGTTGTAGCAAAGATGTCTGATAGGCAATATCTCGAGAGCCCACCACGGGAGTGTTAACGAGTTGGTAATCTGGGATGTCTTCAAGTCTTCGGATGTAAAAGCTACCTTGGGGGGATTGAGCAGGAGCCCCGCGTCGAAAGCTTCTTCACGCATCCATAATAAAGGCATGTCTCGAAACGTAAGCACCTTGCTTTTCTTCTCCCTTTTTCCGCCACCGCTGGAACAAGTTGTCAAACGATAGCCTTCTGGTACAGGGGATACATACACATCAGAATGACTACCAGCAAACCAAACCTCCTTAATGGTATTACGGTCGTCCTCGGGAGTTGGCACCGATTTGGATTTAGATCGATCACTCATGCCCCCATAGACATACTCAGGTAGGAATTTCACCCTGCGCTCGTCTAGCGCAAGTGCCTGGCGGAATTGGCAGATGTGATCGCATGTATCGGTGGACGGCAAGATCTTCTCCTTCCGGATACCAACAGACGAAACGGTGTCCCTATAAAGTGTATTAATTATGCTGGTATGCTCGCACTCGGGGATGATACTCACCATACGCCGATGAAATGTATTATTACGTCCTCTTGTCTCGAGAATGTTGATCTGAATCCTGCTGCAAGCTCCTTGTCCTTTTTATTTCCACTGTTGATGGCGGAGTAAAGATCGAAGGCACTGCTGGCATCAGCTAGTCAATCAAGAACGATCATCAAATATACTCACTAGGGGATCTGTTCTTTGTTTCCGGGTAATATGAGTCCCATCTATCAAATGAGTAATGAACAAGAAATATCATAGATCATAGATAAAAATTGATGAATACTTCGTGGATCATTCCTGCCAATGCACGAACTTGGTATGCACCTCTCGAAAATCCTGGCCTTGTATTTTAGTACAGTTGACTATATGCAACATCCAAGGAACTTACCGAACAGGAAGATTTTATCACCAGGACGGTACTTGTCTGAGAGCCATCTGTAGGCGTGCATAATGGTTTGTCTGATATTACTTTACTGCCATTACTGCGAGTCGTGAAAGGTCAAAGATACGATACTTACAATGCAAAAGCCAGATCTAGGACACTCGAGACCTGCTTCATCCAGTGTGTATGTCCCTTGGCATACGTTCCTACACCACTGTTGTAGTACGTGAACTGTTTGTCATTCTTGACCATCTCGCTATATAGTTCGACGATATTGGTGTTCTGAGTACGGATGTTTATTGTCAAGAAAATAAGGAGGCATGCGCGTCGGAAGACCTACTTTATCGCAATACTTGTTTGAGGTTCCGTCTGTAGGCATGGATAATCGTCATCGGCAACTGTAAGTTAAAACGCCCACCAATGCAAATAACCAGGTTTTTGCCTGATTTCTTCCCGGAACATTTACACAACTGGTCACAGACCTCCGGCGAATTGGCAGACGCCATAATCCTGAGTGAAGCGAAATTGTTAGCGACTGCCCAATTCGGAGCAGTGATAGCAGGGTCTGCCACAACGGTGGCTTGAACGCGCGAGATGCTGGATGGTCCCCTCGCACTAAGGTTTTATATCGTGCTGAACAGGGTATGCCCACGAAGGTGCAGTCATACGACAACCTGTGCATGAACTGCATGCGGCACCCGTGGAGACACTAAACCATGGCTTCCTGAAGAAGCGCCACACCAGATCTATGAAAAGTGCAGTACGATTGGGTACAATAGTTCACTGTATTGCACACCGTGTTACCAACGTGTTGCAAAGTTCAAACCTTGTGACTCAAGCAGTTGAGACACGGAAAACATGCACAACACGCTTGGCGTCAGATGCAACGTTGAGCGTCTTTTTCTCTTTTTATGAACGCAGAATGCAGGGGCTCTATCGGGAAGTAATGAGCGAAAAATAGAAGATGATAAGGCTGCATTGCGGTGACACAAAATCTAGGATAGAGATGAGTCGTTAAATGTAAAATCACAGGTCGCGTACAAGGTTTATATTGAATCATATCACATCCCCAAGTTCTTGTAGGGTAGAAGTGACTTTGCAGCTCACATAACTTGCAAAGCTCTCGAATATCAACCGATCTTTGCCCTCAGCCTGACCCAGGTGAATATAAAAGCTCGCATGCAATGTCACTTGATGAATAGGAAGACGAGCGTTCGCGACGTTCAACCGAACAACGCAGGACTAGCTATTCTTGACCTGCGGTAGAAGAATGATCATAAATCGCAGACTAGTAGCCGAACATGCAACCGTTACGATGTTAATAGGTACGAGAACGTTTCGTAAAGCGCTTGCCATAACGTCTGCAGATGTGGCATCACGCTTTTCCAAGCGTCCCGGACGCCTGGAAAAGCGTGATGCCAGCGCGTTTCGAGAAGGGATGATGTTCTGCAAGGTTAGGTTAGAGACGCGAGCAAAGGTCTGGACAATGATAACTTAAATAACCCGTGTGACGACAAAGTCAACGAGAAGTCATACATCAGGAAGCCTGGCATAGGTGGTACACTTCTATGCTTGGCAAGATGCCATCCATTCCTGATCTTGTTTCCCTCCTTCGCGAACACTGCGTGCGTGCGTTGCGGAACTCCGCGGTCTCCTATCTGACTTGGTGACACAAGGTAGGCGACTGTGCTATAACAGAGTTTGTTCAGCGTCAAACTCGTCGTTCGGCCATTGGCTGGTCATCTCAAGATGGGCACGCACCAGCACGTCTGAAGTCCAACTGTCAATATAATCGGTCACCGGCACCTCGTCCTCAACTGTAGGCCTTCTGAGGAAATTTGAGCAACAAAACTTGTTTCACCCCCTGGTATTATCATCTCCACTTCTGCTCCTGAATAAACCTGAATCGATTGGTCAAATTTTCTTACATGCATTAATACTATTTTTCTCACTGCATTCGGATCGAACTCCTTAAATTCGGTTGAGCGCAAATCATCCTTGGCGCTGCTATAAAACATATAATGAAGTCGAAATCCATTAGACTCGTATGCAGTGGTTGAAATTACAGTAGCCTGTACATGCGACTCGGACTGTCTATAGAGTTCTGAGAGACGTTTTGTTTGGCAAGTTTCGACGGACCGTTCATCGATTTCTGAATTTTCACATTTCGAAAGCATAACGTTATGTCGCTTACTGGCGGCTACGAAGTTCCAAGTATGTTCAATATCACAGGCCAACAATGGGTAGATTGCCGAGGAACCAGTGCCACTAATTGATGTTTGCTCCACTACATTTAACCAGGAATAATGTGACGCACAAGTCAAGCCCAGAGCCGCAAGTGAATTTCACTATGTCTTGTAGCAAAAGAACATAGTGTAATCTGTATATCAGATTTGCCGCGTTTCAGCCTTCCTGCAGCGATCGTCTAAAAGGTGAGAGCACCTGTTTGGCACCTAACGTGCATCTGGTGTGAGATAGATAGAAGTGTGCAGAACTGAAGGGCGGATTCCATAGTCCAGCAGAAGGCCATAGTCAAGACGAAAGAGCGCTTGCACTGATTATGTAATGTACCGCAATAAACGGAGCTTGAATTTATCATCGCTCAAGCGCTCACTTTTGTGCAGGAAGGAAGGCCTTAAGCTTTGAAATTTATCGCACTTGATCTTGTATGGTTGATGAAGACACTGAATAATTTCAGTATCTCTCTCAGGCTGAGCACTGAGATTTTCAACGCCTGATGAACGCGTATTGTAGTCTAAGGAGAGGATAGTGCGTTGCAAGGTCAGCAAAATCAAAATCAGGAGGTTTGTTGTACGCATTGCTGAAAGCTCGTTGCTTACCTGAGTTCCCATAATCAACATAATACTGTCCGTGATAATCAAGCATGAGCTTTGATTATCACTGCCTTTTGGCGTAACTGTTAAGGGACGACAGTCTTAACTACTTACAATTGCACTGTAATTCCAAAGGGCAACTTTGAGTTGAGAATGAGAAGGACCGATGACAGGCTCTGGTCGTTGTGATTATCTAGTCCGCCCTAGCTAGAGCCTCCAGGCTGAGACATTAATATTGATATACGCTACCATGGGGTAATGATAGAGCTCGGTAGCAAAGTTCTAAGCCTGGACTCTGGCTGCTGAGTTGGGAGTTCCGGTTTTTAGTGGCTGGTACTAGTCACACTCGGATCTCAAATCGCGCGTGTCGGAGGCCTCCAGGTCTTCCATGTGTTCCCACCCCTGTAAGGTAGCACACTGACTGTTGATTGTTCTTGATGATACTACCACACAGGTGGACGATATTGGTATTCTGAGTACGGACTCATAGTCGCATCACATCACCGCAGGAGGCAGGTGTGACATACTTTATCACCAAACTTGTTCGATGTCCCGTCTGCAGACCTAAACAATTCAAATGATCCGAGACTATGAGTTAAAGCACGAACCGATGCATACAACAAGATTTCTGCCTGGTGTGTCGCCGGTGCGACATTTACAGCCCGGCGATAGCTGTGCCTTGGATGAGAACTCTGCTACACGGTTTTTGACACTTAACTCGTACATCAGATGACATCACAATTGTGGGTGAAGAGGAATTGGTTTGTATTTCGAGGCGGCTGGGTTTGCCACGACCGTCGGTGACTGGAGTGCGCAAGATGTTGGATGGAATTTCCTGCATCAGCAAGGTTTTATACTGCTGACAGAGGATGCCTGAGGATACAATGTATGCATGTGCTGCTCGCGGCAATGCTCTGCACAGTACAGGAGGATACCGCACCTCTAAAGCATGTAGCCTGCCGAAGAAAAGGCACATCAAATCTGTGGAGTTAGTGAACGATCGAGTGCTATTTCAATTTTGCATCAAGTGTCGTGAATTCTATGATCTGTTTGGTAGCTAAAGCAGGGCATTGAAGGCAGGTATCATTATATTCCATCTCCCATGATGAACACATGACACAGACGTGCAAGGGTTTGATCGCAAGAATGAGATGTGATGCATATTGATGAACAGAAGTCGTGCAATACTTATGACAATACCCGGGCTGTATTCGACAATTTGGGAAGAAGTGAGGACTTCCGGAAAATGGAATCCAGCATCGTCTCCGCACGGACGTTCGACGAAATCCCTTCGGTTCGGAAACGACTGAAAAAGGGTCCCTTGCTAAGTGGGTTTAGGGTCTCACTGAGCAGGGCTGGGGTCCGGCGCTAATAAATTAATAATATACAATGAAATTCAGTGCAAAAGACAACTTTGAGAACGGTATCCGCTAACCCGGCCCTGCCTGACGCCACAGCTTACCGTAGTTTTCTGTGGCCCATTCTGACCTCCTGCACCTTCCTGTCACCCTTGCACGGCCATCTGCTCCCTTAACCTCTCGCAACCCTTTGTACAACCATGATGTTGCTCTAATCTGGTCCTAGCGCACATGCGTTGGGCGGGATAGCTCAACACAAAGCCGCCTACCACACAGATATCTTGTGCGACACTCAGTCCTCTGCGCACTTTCTTGTCTCAAGCTTCACGAGTTATAGTTGCGTTCACCACTCCGTTATTCATATTCGCATCCCTTGTATCCTGCCTGCTTGTTCCGGTCATATTTATCTTCCACATTGTATTGGACGCCACGGTCTACATTTCATACACGTTCATTTCTGGTAGCTGCCGCACTCTACTGTGATGAAAACAACGGGCCGCTTCCTTCCGGGACTAGCGGACCTCGAATGTATGATGACTATGAGCTCGTTTACGGTTTTGATCTTTGTTTTCGTTCTTATCTGTTCTACCGTCGCAGTAATATCTATTTGGTTTATCCTATCTGGAACTCTGCCAAAGCCTTCAGATTTATTTAGGGCGTTGCTGACATTAGAACGAAAACACAATCTTAACACCAGAATTATTCTATCCGTCGACCCCTATCATGTCATCTACCACCAATTCACTTGATACCGACCAAAACATGGCCTCTCCCAGTAATGGAGACACATCGGCCTTGTTTCAACTCCTTGCACAGCTCGTACAAGGACAACAGGATTTTGGACAAGCAGTGACCCAAATCTTGAATCAACCAGCACCAATTCCTCAGACACAATCTGTGCCACCTCCTAAAGCATCAGTCGCAGAACCAGATGTCTACGATGGAAAATACGACACCTTTGATCCCTTTATGAGCCAACTCTACCTCTTATTCTCTGCCAAATCAGCCGTATACGCTAATGATCAAATGAAGATTGTTACCGCCTTGTCCTTTATGAAAAAGGGATTTGCAGGAACTTGGGCAACCAACATTACAAAGGAGTTAAGAGAGGGGACTATCACCTTCGCGAACTGGACAGCGTTCAAAAGGAAGTTGAAAGAAGTATTTGACGACCCCAATAAAAGGCGAGCTGCTCAAGTGAAGCTACATGCGCTGAAGAAAAATGTCAAGCAATCTGCCGATGAATATTTTGCAGAATTTGATCAGCTTGCAACTCTTGCCGGGTTCAACGATGAGGCCTTACTCGATGTCTTACAACAGAACCTTGATAGACCGACTTTCGATGCTATTGTGGCAGCTCCACAGGTTGATCGAACCCTGACAGCATGGAGGGATTACGCCAAGAGGTATGACAGGAATAAAAGAGCAAATGAAAGGAATGAAGGAGAAATTCCAAGTGGAAGAAAGTTTGGAGAAGGACGATCAGGACCGGGGTGGATAAGGCCGAGTAATATGGTGGGAGGACGAGTTTATCCGAATCAAGGAACAGGAACAGGGACGACTGGCACAAATACAAATACGGGAGGTCAAACAGGCATTACGGGTTCTAATACTGGAAGTGCACGTACCTTCCCTGGCCAAGGTCAACCTATGGACCTAGATTGAGCGCGTGGACGCGCAGGACCGATCAAATGTTATAACTGTGGAGAAATGGGTCATATTTCTCGCAACTGTTCCAAGCCCAAGGGATGGCAGACCGCAAGGACAATGTTTGAAAGTTTAGCGGATGAACAGAAGAAGGAAGTTGCAGAAATATTTGGAATCGGAAATAATCAAGCTGGAGATGAGGATTTTCAGGGAAGCCGGGAGTAATGGGTGCTACCTCACCGGCAGACTGTACGATAAGTTGCGATTCTACCAATGAGAAATCCCGTGACTGCGATCTATCAGCACCTGAAGAAATCATCAGAAGGAAGCAGGAAAGAAATCAAAAACGGAAACGAATTAGAAGGCAAAAGAAAGAGGAAAGCAGAAAGAAAAAACGTACTGAAGATGATGAGAAGAATAGGAAGGGGTCTCTCCTATGGGTTCAAGAAAGACTGACGAACACCGATGAAATGGCGCTGAAGGCATTACGACGATGGGCTAATCGCCAGCGATCTTCAGAAGTTCGAACGGAGTTACTCCTCCAACTATGGGGAATGGATAAAGAAGTGCAGAAAGAGGTATTGAGAGAGTTGAAGCGTCCATGCACCTGGATCCGCAAAGTCAATCAGAATGCAGTCATTACCCCGATCCTAATCAGTACTCTGACCGATCGACGCACCTTTGACGTTAAAGCACTCCTTGATAGCGGTGCTACCGGTTGTTACATTGATGAAGGCTTCGCGCGAGCAAAAGGGCTAACTCTTGAGTCCCTTCCACACCCAATTCCAGTGTATAACGCTGATGGTTCACACAACGAAGGAGGACCTATTCGAACCATTGTCAAATTACGTCTTCAGATTGCAGATCATATCGAAGTTTTCACCTTTGCCGTCACCAACACTGGAAAGACTGACATTATTATCGGGTATGATTGGCTCCGCAAGCATAATCCATCCATCAACTGGCGTACGGGTCACCTGACCTTTAAATCGTTGTCCATTAACTTGCTATCAAAGCACTTCCTGCTCAAAGGATTCAGAACCAGAAGATGATATAAAAAGGACGCAGAAGTCGGAGAGTATTGGTCTTGAGGAAGGTGATCGTCTTTTCGTCACCAAATTGGACCCAGGATCTGTAAAGGACCCTTATTGGGAGAAAGTCTATGAACGAATGGAACTATGTGCCACGACGACACGGTCTCACCAGTTAGCAGAGGACGCGCTTAAGAAGGGAGAGAAGATGTCATTAGAAGAGTTACTCCCGAAATATCTTGAAGATTTCATGCCGGTCTTCGAGAAAGCATCTTTCGACCGCTTACCAGAGCGACGCCAATGGGACCATGCCATCGAGTTGAAGCCGGGAATCGAACCCTTCAATAGTAAAATCTATCCTTTAAGCCTCGTGGAGCAAGCAGAGCTCGATAAATTCATTGAAGAGCATCTACGTACTGGACGGATACGACCCTCGAAATCCCCAATAGCGTCTCCTTTCTTTTTCGTTAAGAAGAAGGATGGAACACTTCGTCCGGTTCAGGACTACTGCAAATTGAACGCAGCTACTGTAAGAAATCGTTATCCTCTCCCTCTTATCTCAGAGGTTGTACATAAACTTCGAGACGCACAGTATTTCACCAAACTCGACGTTCGGTGGGGTTATAACAATATCCGTATCAAGGAGGGAGACGAATGGAAGGCAGCGTTTACGACCAATCGCGGCCTTTATGAACCGCTAGTAATGTTCTTTGGTCTCACAAATTCGCCCGCCACCTTTCAGACGATGATGAATGATCTATTTCGAGATCTCATCAGTCGTGGAGTCGTAATCGTATACATGGACGACATTCTTATCTTTACCAATTCCTTGGAAGAACACCGGCAAGTCACTCGAGAAGTCCTTCAAATCCTACACGATAATCAGCTTTATCTCAAAGCTGAAAAATGTGCTTTTGAGCGTACCCAAATTGAATATCTAGGACTTATCATTCGTCACGGCGAGGTCTCCATGGATCCTATAAAGGTGCAAGGAGTACAAGATTGGCCTCGTCCTACTATGAAACGAGAACTTCAGCAATTTCTTGGATTTGTGAACTATTATCGTCGCTTTATTCGTGCTTTTGCACAAATCGCACATCCTCTACATCGTTTGACCGGCAAGGAGCAATGGCATTGGGGAGTCGAAGAAGAAAAGGCGTTCCAGGGTCTCAAGAGGGCTATTAGTACAGCACCTGTACTAATAATGCCAAAGGACGACGCACCCTTTCGTGTAGAAGCGGATAGTTCCAACTATGCCACTGGAGCTGTTCTGTCTCAACTGGATGACGACGACGGCAAATGGCATCCTGTTGCGTTTTTCTCTCGTGCACTTTCCGACGTCAAACGCAACTATGACATTCACAATAAGGAGCTTCTCGCCGTTATGCGTTCCCTCAGTGAATGGCGCCATTATCTCATGGGGGCACGACATACATTTCAAATCCTGACCGACCATAAAAATCTTGAATATTTCATGTCGGCAAAGAAGCTTAATCGTCGTCAGGCACGTTGGGCATTGGAACTTGCTGAATACGACTTTCACCTCGTCCACAAACCTGGGAGTTCACATGGAAAGCCAGACGCTCTCTCGCGGAGGGCCGATCATGGGAAGGGGGAGGAAGATAACGAGGATCGAGTCTTGTTAAAAGAAGAATGGTTTAGTACAATGGCAACAGAGGTTGAAATGGAAGGAGACGAACTTTTATCGAAAATTCGAGCATCGAAGAAGATTGAGAGATTTGTTAAGGAAGCTGTACGAAGAGGTGAGAAAGACTGGAAGGTAGAAGGGGGACTGAATTTATGGAAGAATCGCATTTATGTCCCAAACGACCGACCCCTTCAAGATCAGATTGTCCATGATCACCATGACCTTCCTGTATCAGGTCATCCGGGACGATTCAAAACGGCTGAACTCATATTACGGACCTATTGGTGGCCGCGAATACACGCGGATGTAACGCGTTATGTGAGTGGCTGTGAAAAGTGTCAGCGCACTAAAACCTTTCCTGCCAAACCATTTGGGCTACTCTCACCTAACCCAATACCGGAACATAACTGGCAATTCGTCTCAGTAGACCTCATAACTCAGCTTCCCATGAGTAAAGGAAGAGACGCCATACTCGTCATTGTGGATCGGTTGTCCAAGATGATTCGGCTTGCGCCGACAAATGGAGAGCTTTCTTCAGAAGGGTTAGCGCGGTTGTATCGAGATAAAGTATGGCAAGACTTCGGCGTTCCAGAACGGGTCATTAGCGATCGAGGTTCCCAATTTGCGTCCAACTTCATGCGCGATCTTAATCGACTTCTTGGAATCAAAGCCAATCTGTCGACAGCGTATCATCCACAGACAGATGGTCAGACAGAACGAATTAACCAAGAAATCGAACAATACCTTCGTCTGTTTACCAATTATCGCCAAGATGACTGGGCAGAATGGTTGCCGCTCGCCCAATTTAATTATAACGACAAGGTCCATTCGTCTACTGGGTATTCTCCCTTTTTCCTCAATTATGGTCGTCATCCCCGTAAAGGCATAGAACCTCGGACACATGTCAAGACGGAGTCTGCAGATGCCTTCGCCTCGCATATGGGTAAACTTGCTGAAGAAGCAGCTATAGCCCTAGAACGAGCAGCAGAAAGTATGAAGCAGCACTATGATGAATATCGTCAGAATGCCCCAGAGTATCAACCTGGAGACTTAGTTTATTTGGAAGGCACTCACCTGAAATCAGACCGTCCGTCGAAGAAACTCGATGACCGTCATTTTGGACCTTTTAAAGTCCTTCAAAAGGTTGGAGAACGTGCCTACAAGTTAAATCTTCCCCGAACATGGAAACGAATTCATCCTACCTTTCATACCGTTCTTCTTCGTCCCTATATTTCGCCCAAATCCCCACTACAACAACAACCACCACCACCGCCACCAGTAGATCTTGGGGGAACACCAGAGTTTGAAGTTGAACAAGTACTAGATAGTCGGATGAGACGAGGACAAAAGGAATTCCTAGTCAAATGGAGAGGTCAGCCGCGAGAAGAAAGTACTTGGGAGCCAGAGAGACATTTGAGGAACGAACATGGAACGAACGAAGCCTTCCAAGCCTTTCTGAAACGTGAAAACAATCATCCACCAGTCAAAATTCGCATCCCACGACGAGAGGATTGGATATATTCCATACCGGAAACTCAAGCAGTGTATGACTGGAGAATAGAAAGCTTCAGACAGATCCGATGAGGACATCGGTCTTAGGAGGGGGGTATTGTGATGAAAACAACGGGCCGCTTCCTTCCGGGACTAGCGGACCTCGAATGTATGATGACTATGAGCTCGTTTACGGTTTTGATCTTTGTTTTCGTTCTTATCTGTTCTACCGTCGCAGTAATATCTATTTGGTTTATCCTATCTGGAACTCTGCCAAAGCCTTCAGATTTATTTAGGGCGTTGCTGACATCTACCCTCTCGAACGTTATCATTGCTCCTGAATTACCGAAAGCCACTGGGTCGTTGCAGGGGTGTCAATGTGACTGACCAACAGAAGGAGAAAATTTTATTTTACGGAAGATTCAGTCTTTTTCACTTTTACTTCGCTGTTCAACTGCAGGAGATTGGTTGGGACTTTCAGTAACCTTGTAAAGCACAGGCTGTCCATCGATGAAGTCTTCTTGCGCATTATATCTGATCCATAGACCCTCAAGGGTCCATCCAGGTAATTGCATGTAAGACTTGACCCTTAATACTATAATTCATCTCACGCAGTTCAGAACAAGTCGGCTAAATAAAATGTAACCCGATACATTGTAGTACAGGATATTGTTGCTGAAGCCCAATAGTGACATCATCCTATATCCATTCTTCGCGATTGTCAAAATTTTGGCTACCTGCACTGCGACTGCATCATCATATGCGTCATGTAGATCTAAAAGTAGTTTAAATATGACAAAATCAGGTATTTGTAAAATAACCGACAGATTTCGTCAGGGTAGTCATACAGAATAGAGGATCGTTTTGATGCGTTGTTCTGTCACGTGTCAAATACTTTGATAATCGATTCGATGGCCTGGGATGCAGAGGTGTACTGATCTAAAGGCAAGCTTCAGCACGGTCGAGAAAAGATGTTGCAGATCAACCGACCATGTTCGTGGGGGTGATGATGCGGATCTAAGTAGTGTAGTGTATCCTTCTTCAGGTTTTGATACTCACTCGTCGCCCGAACTTTCCGGCGTATCTCCCCTGAAAGTATTGTGAGCTTTAAATCTCGGAATTAGGTAGACTTTTACCGTGAGACGATAAATATTTAAACGTAGCTGTCATGCGGAGAATCTCGACAGGATAATGACTACTGAGCATTTCAGCCAGTATCTTGCCATTCTCTGCGATTTCACCACGTAACGACTCTGAGGTTGTCATGAGTATGTTACGCAACGGGTTGTCTTGAAACTCTCACCGTAATGCGCAATCTTTTCTAAAACATCATGAAGAGCCCCAATGTCCACACCCGGGGCTTTGAGACACCACAAAAGAGGTTCTATTATTCCGGCACCAACCATTTTCCCACATGCGTCCTCTGTATCTTAATCAGTGTGGATTCTCGACAGCAACACGCAAACCAACTGTGGTCAGCAATAATGCGTAGGTAATTGATAGCGCTATTCTGCACAGAGTCGAGCCGAGTTGTTTCAATCATCTTGCGCAAAATTCCAATGATATTTCTTGGGTGATTGGACTTGTCGGAATCATTCATCGCTGGCTTTTTGACTGCTCGGTGTATCGTCTTCTCCAATACGTAGTTTGCCGCTTTCTTGAATAGTGGTTGGCGTGCATCCTTGCCACTGAAATTCCAAGAACCGTTATCGAGTGAAGGTAGATTCTTTGGCTCCAACATCATGGATCGCAACTCATCTGCACAACTCGTAAGAATCCCATAGATCGCAGGAATGTCAAATTGCCAAACCATTTTGGAATATTTCCGCAAGGATATCTATGCCCTCCCGACCGATCGTTCCGTCAAAGATGCGTTCCTCGATCATCTTCAGCAGATGCAGGTCCACTTTAGTGTTCAGTATCCGTTGCTTGGCATCGTCTGAACCTAGCCCAGTCAAAATTGTTGACAAGATGTCTCAGAGCACTCACCGTATTTCATGAAAGTCAAGAGCGCATCCGCAGCAAATAATGCGTGGTCTGGCTTCGCCAAATTATCGACTATGCTGTCCAGACATCCTTTATCAATAATTTGTTTGCGGAGTTCAGCTGAGACATATATCAGCTTTCCTACAGCAAAATTTGACAGACCGCACCGTGTTTTGATAGCTGTGTGAGCTCCTCAGTCGCCTCTTTGCTCTTCTCCACTGCTTTATCTCTCGAAAACGCAACTAGTTTTCCGATGTGTGGACCACTTGCGAGCTTGGTGCGCACGTCCGCTGAATAGTACATTGTCTCGTAAGCAGGGCCTCCTTAGACGGTTTCAATACGAACCGGATTCAGCGAGTGTCAATAGACCACGCGGTCCACCGCTCAAACCTTGCTTATCGAACTCGAACAGGTCAATCAACGTGACGAGGATATCGCGGCGTATAGCCTCCGCACGGAGTTGATCTATATTCGGAAGAGTCAGCATTGACTACGGGAATGGGAAGAGTACTTGAACCATTCTTGCAAATTTCGCATAATGCAGCCACTGCAGCTGGAGTGACAAAGAAATCACGACGCTTTATCAATTTCTTGAGCATTCCGACAATCTCTATCTGTCTGATGTCAGATAAGGTGTCCTTTGGCATGTTCGCTGAACACGAAATATCAGAACATACTGATTTTTGTGAATTTCTGGGGAACTGACCTTTGCTGGTCACAGCTACTAAGATCTTTAACGCAGCAACGACAACGGTTGCGGCTGATATGAAAATGAGCAAGGAAATCGGATTGATAGGCGAAGACTCACATTTATCTTTCAACATGGCAAGGATTTCTTTGATAAAATCGGGTCGTCGGGAAAGGATGTCAGATGTTTCATCTTTAGTTTGATCGCATATGAGGTTATAACAATTTAGAGTGACAATACAACTGACCAAAGTGTTGGGCAAGATATGACAATGTCTTCATCGCAATCAATTGGTTTTCGCCGGCCGTTTGACAGAGCTCGACGATTCGATAGATCAGATCATCTTTAAGGAGCTTCCCTCTTAGTGCTCTGACTTCGCAAAGAGCCGGAAGAGCTGCACAGGCCCTGCCTTGATGCTCTGGTTTCTTATCTTTGAGCAGGACGATGAGATCAAGATCACCTAGTATGCTTTCGGCGATCTCTTTCTTGTCATTGACTGTGCGTTCCTGAGAGTTCGTCAAGAGAGCAGTGGAGAGGCAAGACATACCAAGTCCGCAGTACGCAACAACTGCACTAAGGCGCACTTGAGCATCATGTTCTTTTCGGGCCGTGTCATTATCTGTGGTCTTCTGGACACCTTCCGCAAGAGAGAACCCCTCGTCTTCATCATATTCAATATTCGTAGTACTTCTGTCGTCAATGCCAAGTATGGCTTTCAGCGTCTCAAGTGCATTCACCTCCCGCACCGCTTCAACTCCGAGTTCTGCAATCCATAAAATCAGATCGGTATGTCAAAATCATCTGAAATCTTACTAAATGAACACATGAAGGCCAAACGATCAACATAATCAAGCATGTGCCTCTTGTGAATCGTACCAACAAGAGCTTTGGCAGTCGAGCATTTGAAAGGAACTTCCCAAGCATGAGTCTGTGCCAGCGGGCCTTGTGGTGACTGCGACCCCTCCTGATCGTCGATGCCAACATGAAAGTAGATCGTCTCAGGCCATTGCTGGAGATTTCTCCAGAAACTTGCTTTCGGCCGGTAATTGTGACGAAATAGAACCGACGCATGGACCTTTTGGCCGGGTGAGATGATGCGACCTTTTCCAAAATGCGGCCTACAAGCAATCGATGTATGATCTGAGTAGAGCAATGTGGCCACTTACCATGACGTATGCTGGTTGGAATTACTGTAGCAAAGACGCCTAACAGGCAATAGTTCGAGCAGCCACCACCGACGAGTCAACGAGTCTTTCATCTTGGGTGCCTTTAAGTCTCCATATCTGAAAGCTACCTTGGGAGGATGGAGCACAAGCCCCGCCTCGAGAGCTTCTTCACGCATCCATAGTAGAGGCATGTCTTGGAAATTAAGCGCATTCGTCTTCTCCCTTTTTCCACCACCTCTGGAACAAGTTGTCAGATAATAGCTTTCCAGTGCAGGGGATACATACACATCCGAATGACTACCAGCAAACCAAACCTCCTTTACGGGATCCTTAACATGATCTTCCGCATGATCTTCCCCAGGAGGTCGCACAAACCGGGATTTTGGTCGATCGCTCATGCCCCCATAGACATACTCCGGTAGAAATTTCACCCTGCGTTCGTCTAGTGCAAGTGCCTGGCGAAAGTAGCAAATGTGATCGCATGTATCGGTGGACGGTAAAATCTTCTCCTTCCTGATACCAACAGACGAAACGGTGTCCCTATAAAGTGTATTAATTATGCTGGTATGCTCACACTCGGGAATAATATTCACCATACGCCGATGAAATGTATTACTACGCCTTGTCTCGAGAATGTCGATTTGAATCCTGCTGCAAGTAACTTGTCTTTGGGCTTCCCACTGTTGATGGCGGAGTAAAGCTCGAAGGCACTGCTGGCATTAGCCAGTCAGTCAAAAATGATCATCAAATATACTCACTAGGGGATCTGTTCTATGTTTCCGGGTAATATGAGTCCCATCTATCAAATGAGTAATGAACAAGAAATATCATAGATCATAGATAAAAATTGATGAATACTTCGTGGATCATTCCTGCCAATGCACGAACTTGGTATGCACCTCTCGAAAATCCTGGCCTTGTATTTTAGTACAGCTGACTATATGCAATATCCAAGGAACTTACCAAACAGGAAGATTTTATCACCATGCTGGTACGCGTCTGAGAGCCATCTGTAGGCGTCCATAATGGTTTGGCTGATATTACTTTACTGCCGTTACTGCGAGCCATGAAAGATGAAGATACGATACTTACAATGCAAAGGCCAGATCAAAGACAGTCGAGGCCTGCTTCATCCAGTGTGTATGTCCCTTGGCATACGTTCCTACACCACTGTTGTAATACGTTAACTGTTCGCGATTCTTGACCATCTCGCTATATAATTCGACGATATTGGTGTTCTGAGTACAGATATTTATCGTCAAGAAATCAGAAGGTATGCGTGTCGGACGACCTACTTTATCACCATACTTGTTTGATGTCCCGTCTGCAGGTATGAGTGATCGTCATCAGGAACTATAAGTTAAAACGCGCACCGATGCAAATAACCAAATTTCTCCCTGATACCAGGTCCCTGGGACATTTACACGACTCGTCAAGGACATCAGATGAACTGGGAGGTGTCATGATCCTGAGTGAAGCGAAGTTGTTAGCGACTACCGAATCGGGAGCCGTACTAGTGGGGTCAGCCACAATAGTAGTTGGAATACACGAGATGTTGGATAGGTTCCGTTGCGTCAACAACGTTTATATTAGGCTGAACAAGGCATACCCGCAGAAATACGGTCCTGTGCATGAACTGCGTGCAGCGCACGTGGATACTGCACCATGGCCTCCTAAAGAAGCATCACACTAGATCTATGAAAGCCGCAGTGCGATTGAGTGTAATAGCTCGCTATTTTTCACACTGCGTTGCAAATTCATGATTCAAGCAGCCTGGGCACGGCAAGCATACACAATATCCTTGGCGTCAAATGCAAACGTCGGGCGTCATTTTCTCTTTTCATGAACGCAGGATGCAGGGGCTCGATCGGGAAGTCATGAGCGAAAAATGGAAGATGATGAGGCTCCATTGTGAGAATACCAAAATCTGAGATGGAGGTGAAGTCGTTGGATGCAAAGTCACAAGTTACGTACAATGCTTCTGTTGAATTATATCATATCCCCGAACTCTGGTAGGGTAGAAGTGACTTTACGGCTCACATGACTTGCGAAGCTCTCGAACATCAACCGATCTTTGCCCTCAACCCAGGTGAATGAAAGCTCGCATGCAATGTCACTTGAAGTATAGAAAAATAAGTGTCCGCGACATTCAACCGAACAATGCAGAACTGATCTGCGCAAACTGTTTCTGGAAGTTCCTCCGTGCTGTGCGGGACCAGGTGTTACTTCGGGTATGGACCAGCATGGCAGAAGAATGATCATAAATCCCAGGCGTAGCTGAACATGCAACCGCGGTCCGTTGAGCCACTAAGAAGTACGAGAATGTTTCGTAAAGCGCTTGTCAGAATGTCTGCAGATCGGGCGCCCGGAAAAGCGTGATGCCGGCGTGTTTCGAGAAGGCATGATGTTCTGCAAGGGTGGGTTAGAGACGCGAGCAAAGGTCTGGACAGTGATAAATTAAATAACTTGTGTGACGACAAAGTCAACGAGAAGTCATACATCAGAAAGCCTGGCATCTTGCGATGACCAGCCAATGGCCCAACGACGAGTTTGACCCTGAACAAACTCTGTTATGGCACAGTTGCCTACCTTGCATCACCAAGTCAAATAGGGGATCGCGGAGTTCCGCAACGCACGCACGTCGTGTTCACGAAGGAGGGAATCAGGATCAGGAATGGATGGCATATTTCCAAGCATAGAACTGTACCACCTATGGGCATGCACCAGCACGTCTGAAGTCAGACTGTCGATACAATCGGTCACCGGCACTTCGTGTAGGCTTTCTACGAGAATTTGAGCAACAGAACTTGTTTCACCCTAGTATTTTCATCTCCACTTCTGTTCCTGAGTATACCTGAATCAATTTTCTTCCATGCATTAATACTGTTTGTCTCACTGCATTCGGACCAAATTCCTTGAATTCGGCCGAGCGCGAATCATCCTCGGCGCTGCTATAAAACACATGACGAAGTCAACATCCATTAGACTCGTATGCAGTGGTTGAAACTGTCTATAGAGTTCTGAGAGACGATGGCAAATTCGACGGACCGTTCATCAATATCTGAATCTTATATCCCCTTCACATTTCGAAAGCATACCATTGTCGCTTACTGGCGGCTACGAAGTTTCAATACCACAGGCCAACAATGGGTAGATTACCGAGGCACCAGTGCCACTAATTGATGTTTGCTCCACTACATTCAACCAGGAATAATGTGACGCACAAGTCAAGCCTGGAGCCGCAAGTGAATTTCACTATGTCTTGTAGCAAAAGAACATAGTGTAATCTGTATATCAGATTTCCCGCGTTTTAGCCTTCCTGCATCGATCGTCCAAAAGGTGAAAGCACCTGTTTGGCACCCAACGCGCACCTGGTGTGAGATATATAGAAGTGTGCAGGAATAAACATGACTGAAGGGCAAATTCCATCATGAGTCTGGAGGACGGTCAAGACGAAAGAGTGCTTCTGTTAAACGCTTGCGCTAATTATGTAATGTACCGCGATAAATGGAGTTTGGATTTATCACCGCTCATTTTTGTGCAGGAAGCCCATGAAATTTATCGCACTTGATCGATCTTGTACAAATGGTTGATGAATAATTTCAGTATCTCTCTCAGGCTGACTCGGAGCGCTGAGACTTTCAACGCCTGAAGAACGCGTATCGTGGCCTAAGGAGAGGATAGCGCGTTGCAAGGTCTCCAAAATCAAGAGGTTTGTTGTATGGATTGCATGTAATATAATTCCAATGGGCAACTTTGAATTGAGAATGAGAAGGACCATGGGCCATGGCATGACAGGCTCTGGTCGTTGTGATTATCTAGTCCGCCCTAGCTAGAGCTGGAGTCCTTCTGAAGACTAGCGATTGACTAAGCAAGAACCTGAGTCGGGGTGAGAGGAGAAAATGAATCTGTATTTATATGCCGCTACAAGTTGTTAAGGGTGCCCTGAGGGCTCACATGTTGGGAGATATTAATATTATGACGAGTATAAGGTGTACGAATAGTACGAATAGCCGAGGGGTCCACGCTTGAGATGATATGGTGGTGTGTGAGACTCGCTCGGTGAGTTTCAAATTTGGCCGCGGTCAGGTGGTGCCGACTTCTGTCGGCTGGGCAATCAACTTACATAAAGGTGTATATTTTAGTCGAAAAGGAACAGCTTAGTAGGTAGGTCAAGTAACAAAACGTGTGTCTAGTGTTGAAATTGAGCTAGCCCAATAAATCTATGAAGAACATACATCTGTTTCAAATGTTACAATGCCATGATCCAATCAAAGGGTGCCGAAAGCCCGAGACACGCTTGGGCTGGTCTGCACCATGCCGTTTGGTATCAGGATCGACTATGGCGACGGAATGGGGTGTTATAATATGCCTGAGATGCAGATGGTGATTGGCCTTGGGAAGGTAACCGTTGTGTCTGGGGTGACTCGATGAAGGGAGTACGGCATGTGCATTGTGTCGAGAGCATCTCTAAATGATGTTAGGATGGTACTTACAAGAAGTGTAGGGCATTTCTCTCGATGTATTCGCTCCACAAACGTGACACGATCTTAAGGCACTGCATGGTGAAGTCAGCACGCTGGAATGAAGATTACGAATGGAGTGGGTGTGATTAGGAAAGGCTGCAGAAAGGATTTGATTTTCTCACCAAAGATTTTCAGCGCGCTGACATGCGTCGCACTATCATAGTAAGTGTGAGCCATAGCTTATTGGATGCGGCAATTGTGGCCATCAGACCGTTTGTGAGGACGAGTTGCACTAGGAGTTAAATAACAGTTAGCTAAAATATAATCATATGTACTGTGGTTGGCGAAGGACACACTATGGTTTGAGCTTCGAGTTTGGTTCAGGAGTTCATGTGCGTCAACACGTACGTTATACAAAATTATTGGCCTCCGCCACATTAGGTTTCGAACTCCGTCAGGACCCATTAATTACCGCCCATGGTGTAGCAGTAACTACTTGAGATTAGCCTGAGTTCAGCCAGTCATAACCGGCAAAATTCGCTGCAAAATTGTCTTTGATCAGTGATGTGAGGGGGCGCCCTCCAACGTGCACCATCTTACTTTAAGGACGTCGGTTTCCATATTCTCTTGAATTCAAAGTTTATCAGAGATTTAAATTACATCTCCGTCATAATCAAGAAGGAACGACTATCTTCCTTTTACTAGGGGAGACTGTATCTCCGGGAGTCTTGGATACCCTGGAGTTCTGGAATCTGCCAACAACATTAGTAGAGCCTGGGAGGGATCAGATAGCACTATCTTCTTCAGGGCTGAGCGCTGGATGCCCAGGTGCGCCAAGCAGCTGTATGTAATAACCCGCCCAAGTCAGCTGATTTTGATCCCATACCGGCAAGATTGCACTGTAGGTCATACGTATTGTATCCACATGATAATATATCATTAATAACAGGTCACGCTCGGAACCTTAAGGGTACTCAGAGTAAGAATAGGATTTTCGGTAAAGCTCGCTAGAGGCTCGGTAAAATTCGCTAAGGCCGATTAGAGTACAGCCAGAATGGAGAGCAAACACGCGGCAAACTTCGGCATCCAAGCGGAGTTCAAATGCCATGCCTGCCCTTCGACCACCACCTCGTCGCTCCGTGCGACTACGGGCTTTACAGACGCCCTCTACAAGGGGCCAAAAGGCCATGGAACAACTTCAGGGACCCGTTACTTGCGGAAGAGGTAGTAAAGGCCGAGGATCGCGTAATTCTGCTGGTACCGGCTCAGATAACACAAAAATTCAGATCCAGTGGTTGTCAGCGCCGTCTCGCACGCAAAAGGTCATTGACCACCTCCATAATCATCAGGCGGATTGTCGCATCTTATTTTACTCTGACGGAAAGCAATCGCAAGGTGAGGGTGACCGCCCCTCAGGAAAAGATAAGGTTTCAGTATGCGCTGTTATTGCAAAGTACGTTTTCGAGGACGATGACGAGTATAGGGACTACTATGCGGCTGCACCAGACAAATTTCGAGACTCCACAAATAATCACATCAACGGGTATGTTCTCCTCATGCATCTGTTGCATTATGTACTAACATTTTCTTTTAAAGCCTTAGAAAAAAGTATCGCGAGTGTCATGATAGGCTACATGCAACTGGCGCAGGTGTCATGCCCCAGGATGAAGGTTCTGCGCAGAATTTACATGGTATGTATTTCTTTTTATCTATCCCAGCCTTACTGACTAATCTCACAGCGCAAATATTAAAAGAATTCCCCTGGTATGACGACCTTCTTAGTGTCATGGGGGGGAATCCTGCCTTGTCTCTCAGAACGGTCTCATCGCGTCCAGGTGTGGACCACGCTGCCAAATATTTTTCTATTTCATCAACCGCAGGCAGCTCTTACTCTGACACATTGCGCTCTGGGAGCGCTCAATTTGGCAGTCAGCCACACCCTCCTGCTGGTCAGCCTTACCCTCCCGCGTCTGGCGGTCAGCCATACCCTCCTGCCAATCAGCCTTACCCTCCCGCGTCTGGCGGTCAGTCATACCCTCCTGCCAATCAGCCTTACCCTCCCATGTCTGGCGGTCAGCCATACCCTCCTGCCAATCAGCCTTACTCTCCCGCCTTAGGCGGTCAGCCTTACTCTCCGCCTTAGGCGGTCAGCCATATCCTCCCGCCTCAGGCGGTCAGCCTTACTCTCCCGCCTTAGGCGGTCAGCCATATCCTCCCGCCTCAGGCGGTCAGCTTTACCCTCCCGCCTCAGGCGGTCAGCCTTACCCTCCCGCCTCAGGCGGTCAGCCTTACCCTCCCGCCTCAGGCGGTCAGCCTTACCCTCCCGCCTCAGGCGGGCAGCCTCACCATCCCGCCTCTGGCGGTCAGCCTTACCATCCCGCCTCTGGCGGTCAGCCTTACCATCCCGCCTCTGGCGGTCAGCCTTACCATCCCGCCTCTGGCGGTCAGCCTTACCATCCCGCCTCTGGCAGTCAGCCTTTCCCTCCCGCCTCTGGCGGTCAGCCTTTCCCTCCCCCGGCCGTCACCATGACTCACCTCTCGACGATGACGACGACGATACCATGCCCCTTGATTATGATGACGACGCCATGGACTTTTCATTCGGTGACATGCGACAGCCTACTCCCCCCCCACGACATGATTACAGTACTGACCCTAATGTAACTATTCTAAACAGCCCACCGAGGTCGAGACGCACTCCGTCGAAACGCCCACGCCCTTCGTCGCCGCCTTCATCTCCCATCACTCCCCCACCAGCTCAGGACTTTGTGCTACCAGGCACCTCGCAGACCTCTCTTCGGGACAGTCGTGCCTCGTTTGGCATGGCTGATCCGAAGCGTCGCATCAGCACGGGGTCACTCAAACCACCGATGTCTCGTCGCTCCTCGGGTTCTTCGCGGTCCAAGGCTGCATCGGCGTCGTCGGCTCCCATGTCGACGTCCATGACGTCACCGGTCAGTTCGTCGTCCACGGGAAACCAGAAGAAGAAGCAACGTTCGGATGTCCAGAGTAGGGTTGATATGCTTAACGCCGAGATCGAGAACGTGCAGTCCGACAAGATCTCACGGGAGGAGCTCAAAAACGAACGCTACATGGTCAAGTACAATCTCGCTCGGCAGGTCAATGAGCACAAATTCCTCAAGCACGAGCGCGCGGATGATTACGCTGAAGCTGCTGCTGCGCATATACGTGGCCTGGAGGCCAAAAACTCTGAGATCCGTCTTCGTGAAGCAGAGGCAAAAATGCATAACGCACTCGCGCATGCACACAAGGAGGAGGCAACAACACTGCGCCTCAAGATTGAGTATGCGCGGCTCCAGGGTTCTAGTTCTGGGTCTTGAGTATGACGCTTTTTCATTTGTTCTTGTTTCACGCTTGTTCATGTTGTGCATATGTTACTCATGTTGTTCTGTTGTGCTACATTTACTATACACTGGTGTATCTTCTGTACTAGCTTGTCAATGAAGTTTGTAACTACTGCTAGTCCTCCCTACGTTGTGCCTTGGAGTGAGGACTGTCAAATAACAGATCTTTCAACTTCTCACGTTGTGTGTGACCTGGAGTCCCTTCATACAATCTGTCACCTACTTGTTCATTCCCATCAGGTCCTTCATTCTCTGCTCCTTGAGTTGAATTATTGTCCTCTTGATAGGCCCATGTCACTGAGCCACTGGATCCTATATGACCTCTGTGTTCTTCAAACCTGATGATCATATTGTGAAGGATAAGACAACACTGAATCCAATGGACAGCTGCCTGCAAGTCATCAGCTGAATTGATGTTCTGTCGGAGGTCTCGAAGGGATTGAAAGCGCCCTTTTAATGCAGCAAATGCATGTTCAACACGAACACGAACCTAATAAATTAGAAAATTAGAAAAATCAGGAAAAATCAGGAAATAAATGTACAAACTGAAGAAAGATGAAAATTGAATGTCCTCTGGTTTGCTGTCAGGCGTCCATTGCGGGGCTTCTTGAAAGGAGTAATACACCAAGTGCTTAGTGGATAAGCACTATCTGCCCAGATCCAGTGATCAGCTGGCAGAAGTGTGTCATGCTCCTGATAGATACGAGTGGATCTAAATGCATATGCATCATGGACACTTCCAGGGTGACCAAGAGCATAATCAACAATGAGAAGATTGTGAGGCATAATAACTGCCTTGAATTTTAGAACAAATTAGCCATAGAAATTTTTTTAAATGATTAAAAAAACATACCTGACATCCAAGAGAATACTTGGATTTCCTATCATAGAAAGCCTGGTGGAAAAAACCTGGTGTTGCATATAGATCAACTGTTGTCCCATCAACAGCTAGGACTCCATTCTGCCACTCAGGGCAAGTGCTAGCCTTGGCACCATACCTCCGAGCACGCTCAAAATCCTTTGAGTTGTGGGGAGGGAAGCCCATGAAGGCATCATGCTGGTCAAGCAGGGCAACCATTACACGATTAGTGCAATTAATGACCGAGCCAACACTAACACCTGCCCATTGAGACACATCCAGAAGAGATATGGAGTTGCCATAGTGGCCAGCACGATTAAGAAAAATTGCTAGTTGAATAGCAATAGGAAGCTGAGAGTTGTTGGAGTTGTTGTGAAAGATGGGATGATCAGAAATTAAATCAAGGATATCATCAAAGATTTCTGGGTCAACACGTAATTTGTGGCGAAATAAGAGAGGGCGATGTTCCCCAAAATGAACCAGAAGGTGAAGCTGAGGGGCACGCGGGAGAGGGACAGGAGGAATATTGAGTCTACGAGTCTTGGTAACTTCATCCTGGAGAGCTGCAATAGAATCCTGGAGGCGATTGTAGGAAGCAGTGATATCATCATCATCATCTGATGAGTTGTCCCCATCAGAAAAATCAGATAGGCCAGAGAAGGCTGGAGAAAGGGGTGAAGGGGGTGAAAGCATAATATTCATGAAGATTTCGAGATCAGAGTCACGGGTGAGGTCTAGATCAGAGTCAAAGCTAGATATAGAGTCGGTAGAGTCATCATCTTCCATGACATGCTGGTATTTTGCCCTGGCTACTACAAGGGCAGCCTGGTCAAGGTTATTCAGCATCTGTGCACGTGTAGATTGACGAGGCATAGTGAGATTCCAGGGGGATCAAAACTCCTATCCACTCAGTGCATATGTGACACAGTTTACAGCGGAGTTTCAAATTTCGGACTTTTCCGATGTTTCATCTCACGGAGTAAGTTGTTGCGCTCGTCGAGCTCACTAGGCTTCAAGGCCTCAAGCCCATCGGAGATCGTGGCTATGCGCACAAGGTAAGTACTAATTTTGTGTTCCTTGCTCATTCACTAATCTTTGCCCTTGTCTAGTCCTACTCTAGGCTCATTGGGCAAAGGGCCCTGCTCCTGCTCACGTTGCATCTCCAATAGCTACTTCTCACTCGAGATGTCCAAGCCCGATGATGCCTCGGCCCCATCATCTTCATCGCCAGCTGCCATCCCTGCTGTAAAAACCGAAGTCGTAAGTCTTTCAGATCCGTACCTGCTACGTCTTCCAACCATGTAAATGGCAAAACCTCAGCTTCCGCATCCGCCACAGCGTCGTCGACTCATCGAACTCCAGTGCACTATTCTCAACGGCCGCAACATCAACCGCATCTACGTCTAAACCGTCTAGAGCAGACATTGCAAAGCTCTTCCAGAATCCTTCGTCACCATCTTCCCAGCCGCCTTCTGACATAATCCTCTCTTTCCACCCGGCCCTCCAATTTACACCTCATATCCTCCCCTCCTGTGCCCAGCCGCCTCCTGACACATCCTCTCTCTTTCCACCGGCCCTCCAATTTACCCTCACATCATCTCCTGCCTGGCGGCTGGGTTTACTGTCTTTTCTTATGTTGGTTTTTGTCACTTGTAATACAAATTTTGTTGAGGAATATAGCTACTTTTCTACTGAATATATGAGTTTCTCCTACAAGTGTATCTCGCATGCTCTGAAAATCATAAGTGTCGTTTGAAGTTCCGACGTCGTGCCGATGTACGCCGAGGATTATGGTGGCTTTTTAGCCGTGTTTCCTGTAAGCTCTACCCAAGCTTTACCGAGCTTTACCGAGCCTTACCGAGCTTTACCGAAAATCCTATTCTTACTCTGAGTACCCTTCTTGTTCAAAGGGACGAACCCATTTATACTAGCAAACTCAACAATGTCATCCCATAGTACCCACAACTCATCCCACCCTTACCTCAGGGTGTGACTGCACTGGCAAGAATGCCACGTCTGACTTTTGCAGTACTCGGTGGCATACAGCTTCTCGCTGGTGTATCAGCTCAAACATGGTAAGCATTGTTCACTTCGATACCCCAGCTACAAATTTGTGTGACTAACATTTTTAACTCCTTCCGAAGGTGTAATAAGCACTATATGGCCAATGAGTCTGTTGTTCCGCCAGGAGGCAACTTCCCCGTCGCAGCTGCATCAAATGACCCACTTCTTGCCTTCCGGTGTGCGGCTGCTATAAAGCCTTACTTGGAAGAGGATGTAGGCACACCTGCAGGCGTTCTCATCGATTCACCCGTGGTGTACTCAGAGATAGTCGGGGCGCAGCCAATAAGCCTCCCCGCAGGGCCTCTTTCCAGTGCGGACAAATTGAATGTAACTGTGAGCCTAAACGGAAAGACTCTCGCCAATGCGCTCGTCCCACTCAATGCTTCCGCATATGAACTACCATTCAGTCTTGATGGGATCACTCCTCAGATGACCCCATACAACCTCTCTTGCGAAGCCACTTACTCGGCAAGCAGTTCATCGTCACCTCAAACCTATAGCACTTCAGCAGCTCTTTCTGTACTCCCTAATCCGACCAATAGCTCCGTGACCAAAATGGATTTGAGGACTGGAGCACTTCTGGCAAAGCCGGCAACTGGGCTAGGTGGAGAGTACGAGCCAATCTTTCCGATTGGCTTCTATACGATCTTTGATGGATACCTCTCAACAAATCTTTCGGCGGTTGATACGCTGAAAGAACAAGGGTAGGCCTCTCATGTGATCGTCCATACAAATCTGATACTGGCCTTTAGGTTCAACATTGTATGTTTTCCTGGTGTTTGCATAGAGCAGTCGAGTGCTTACTGCTAACGCAGATTCATATTGTCCCCACATTCGATAATATGACCGCCTTCGAAATGGTTCTCGATCGTATGCAAGAAGTCGGCATGTATCTCATGTACGATATGCGATACACCTATATGAACAATACTTCCGTGATGGAGCAGGTAAATTCCATCAAGTACCGCCCCAACCTCCTACTGTGGTACACTGGTGATGAACCAGACGGGACTTCGGACCCACTGAACGCTACAAGTATTGCGTACGACCTCATTTACAGCCTGGATGGTTATCATCCTGTCAGCCTTGTGCTGAATTGCCAGGACTACGAATGGACTTCGTACACTGCAGGTACAGATATCGTCATGCAGGATGCGTACATGATCGGAAACAATGTCACCTGGTCCAATGAGTGGAACACGTCTTGCACACCCGACTATGGCGACTGCGGTTTGTGACAATTGCCTCAGTATTCCTGCTGGAAACAGCGCTGCTGTTTCACCCAACTCCACCTTTTATGGAAGCACCGTTCCCGCAAACAGCGGCATCGGTTCGTACTTTGACATCAGCGACCGGGTTTCCAGCTTCAAAAATCGACTAGAGGTGATGGGATGGGAACGTACCAAGGCGGTGTGGACTGTTCCTCAAGCCTTCGGCAGCGCACAGTCAGTAGTCTTTGTCACTTTCCTATATCTGCTATTGATGACTACACTCGTTAGATATTGGACACGTACTCCTACAGGAGAAGAATGGGTTGTTCAGAGCATCATGGGCATTAATCAAGGTGCCCTGGGTGTCATCCCCTGGGTAGATCCGAATCCCGAATATATCAAGTTGGCAGCGTCTGCGTTCGCGTTGAGCTTGCCAAAGTTCACATCATATATCTTCAACGCCGACTCAGTGCGGAGCAACTATTTAGTTGGGGGCGTTGACATTGCAACTTGGGCGGCAGGAATTGAGACGCTCGTCCTCGTTACCAATACAGATTATGTCACTTCGGAGGTGATTTGGGAAGATATCGGACTCCCTGGGACTGGTGTTGAGGTTGTGTACACGAGCGGAAGCGTCGAAACTACCAGTGACAGTTTCACGCTTGGCAGCGTGGCATCCGCAGCCTTCGTAGTCAGTTCTGGATAATTTCTAGGTTTAGATGTAGATAACAATGGGTAGACATTCTGTACTGTTTGACGATTAAATTCAATACCACGGACCACATAACACGAACTCCACTCGAATGGCACTGTCCGCCAATGAAAATGCATCATACGAAAGTAGCATTCTGATAAGTTATAATATTGCAACTACATCTAGATCTATAACTCCATGGCATGTGTATAACGTGCGACACCCCGAGGCGCCGAGTCTGTCCTCGTTTCATACGCGATTGATCACAGGATGTTCAGTGTCTGGATATATCGGTATCCCACCAGCTCGTATGCGTACTATGCGTGGTCAACAAGGTCGAGACCGTTCCCAACGCCGTTCGAAAGTGACCCGTGTCTGAAAAGTGAGATGGAGTTAATAAGAGGCTTTTGAAATAAAAGACACGAGCAGAGGTCAGATGTTTCATATCTCGACATAAATGTTAAGACAGGGATAACTGAAAGATAAAAAAATCTCATCATAGAAAAATAGCACCGCTAGGTGCGGATGTAATACAGAGCTGAATTAAAATGCTTACCTTCGATCTAGTAAGTGCGGTACGATGGATTGATGTCCGGCGTTCGACAAACTAAGACGACTAAAAAAAACTGAAAGCTCCAAATAGCTCCCATGAAATATCTCTATAACTCGGTTTAGAGCAGAGTGAACATGTGAGCATTCACTTCAAAGCGACAACTCGCAGAAGAATGAAAACTGCAGACGAAGAGGATGTGGGGGCATTTCTGAGACGTGGTTCAAGTTCAAACTTGAGTGACCTATTTTAAATTTTTTGAAGTGACCTTTGGCAAACAAGTGGCAAACACTTGTGGGAACCCGGCGGCAGAGCTTCTCGTGTGAGTGTTATTCCCTAGTCCCATCGGATTCTTGCTTTATACATTAACGTTGATCGTGATACTTTAAAGCGAACGCAGAACTCACCAAAGACAAAAGCAGGAGGACTATCACTCTCAATTATCTGTGGTGTTTTGTGCGCCTTTTAACTTTTACATACCTGGTCTGCACAATATAGCCGACTTTTCCCTCATGACAGCTAAAACTTTCACATATATATGCCAGCAGTGATCCTGATGCAATTTCTGATGCAGCGGCTGGACCCGCCTTAATCATCCCAAGCTTGGTATAGAACTGCCAATCTGCCATCGCAGGTTCACAGAGGTTCACAGCTATGGCGTTCCTACTATATGGCTGCCCTGAACCTCCAGACAGGACCACATTAGCAGAGCCCCGCGACAGGGATGATCCTGATTCATGGTGCATGATCCATTAGCACATAGAGCGCTGTTGCACAGCCCGGTCGCTCTGATTACTTTTTCTGACATTAGCAAACAGTCGGACAATATATAAGTTGTGGTGAGCTGGTCAGTGACATGGGACCCCGCACCAACTTCTTCCTCACCGAGAGACGGAATAAAGTGCAGCGAATGCTTCGCGGCTGTGGTTGCTTCGGTTTGGCTTGAAGTTCGCTCCCTCAGAGCACGTCATGGTACCTATGATCCTGCACCCTCTTTGCTGTTTTCTAAATCTTTTCAGGTGCGGAAAGAGCTGTATGATATATCGTACTGTAGTACCTCCCTGGTGGACAATTTGTCTTGCCCACGCAGAGTGCTGAATCACTTCTGTCGTCCTGCTGTGCTCCCGCCTTCCCCCCATACCTCGAGGGGGATGCGAAGAGTGCAGCATTTGTAGTTAATACACCAATTGTTTACTATTGGATCGTCGGTGCTGAGCGCTCCAGCCGCCCGGGCAGCTCCACTGACTTAGGAAGTCTTTGTGTTATTGGTGAGCTCCGTCCACATCACCGCAAACGTCCCTCTGACTGTTACTGGCGTTCAAATTCCCGCAGCTATGAGGCCCAGAAGACTGTATTCAATGTCAGCTGCTCTGCTACATATTCTGTCCCTTTATCTCCAAAGTCCTTCCTTGCCTGCGAATGAGTAGACATTCAACACAAGTACATCCCCATTGTATCTCCTTGATACAGATGCTTCCGTCGCAAAGACCGACCTGCGCATTGGTGCATTCTGGGTCCGACTTGCAAGTGGCGAGGGTGGATCATTTTCTCCCTTCATCTCCATCCCTCAAGTATTCTATATAAATTTCGACCAACATCTGGCAAAAAATTGGCTTTGATCGATCAGGTAAAAACCGATAGGTACGTTTTACATTGCTATCACCCTCTAAATAATCATTCGATGTTTCGCGATGATCTGATATATCCATCAGTATCGGCATGTACATCGTTTATAATCTGCCACCGCATGTGAAATTTTGTGACCTCATCTCACCCTTCAAAGCGTCTATTCAGAAACTAGCAAAACCTGACCGTTGTCGCTCAACAGATGAACGTGCACACGAGTCCGATAACAACTCTGACCCCGAAAATACGACGCGAGCAGCGGACGACGTGACACGAGATGGACGGATATCATGCTATGTCTATAGTATTGAATTGCCAAGATCACGACTTGAACTTCTCGCCTTACGTCAAGGGGACTGATAATCGTTCCGTAGGTGAGCCACTGATATGATTTTCATTGTGCGCTTCTAGTCTCCGTTGTAGGATGCTTATCCCATTGGTATCAACGCCACATGATCAGATTTAATATCAACGGCTTATTTTTCTCTTAGATTACTGCATGCGTCCACAACTTTCATGAAGTCAAGTATTATGGTACTTTCATTGAATGAAGACAAAAAAATCGCTACTGTTTGAATTGAGTACCCGGGGGTGTCACTCATGCTCGCTCCCAACAAAGAACAAACGTTGAACTCGTGGCGGAAACGGGCCTACGCTTGCCAGTGCAAACACCTGCAGCTAAACGATGAGCTGCATTCTCAGGCCTCAGACTGCTGTTGATATTCGCTAATGCTCAATTCGGACCGTTTTGTCATCTCAAAGCTCAATTGAATTGCGAAGACAGCTGTAGTATGGCCAGCGTAAGATAAGAAAACGAATGAACACAGAACTCGCTACAAGTAAGAGCAGTTTGTGTCGTCATTTGTAAACTTGCAATGAGTGCCAAGTGACAATGCAAGCCACTACATGATGATTGTGCCACACGAATACTGTCAAGAATAATACAGGGCGTATCATGTGGCTTAGCTATGCAAGCTCCGTGATGCTCTGGAAATTCCAACCGTCTTGGTCTGTCCAGCGCAGTACAGGATGAACGAGAGTGTATTTTCTCAACTCGTCCTCTATGCATAGTGCAGCCCAGCGGCTAAAGAAATAATGAATGGATTATACTTTAGAAGGAGAATTGGGTGAGAGCTTCCAGATCCGAAGCATGTACCCGGGCCTGGGCGAACTGTAAATTCCCAAAGCTAGAAATAAGAAGGCGCATCTAGTGGGGCTTTCCAAAGATGACAGTTGAAACTTGAAATGGCATGATGATAATTCATTTACACCAGTACTATGGTATATGGTCGCTCAACCAATGACAGACTTTGGCGTCAACTTGCGAGACCTCGAAGTTCAAATAATTATCAGTGCAGTGTAAAAGCATGACCTTAGCTCGGCTAGATCTAGTAAATATATTGGCAACCAAGTAAATGATAATGTGCGTGTCCATGTGTCATTCAGGTGTCGTAATCATGATGCCTTCTTTGTAGAAGCTCGTTTGGAGTAGATCATGTCAGTGAATGGTCTAGCATTGTCTTTCAGAAACGCTCACACAATTAGCAAAGCAAGAAACTTACCCCTCAAATCGTAGCGCGATTAGGTAAACGATATACACGTACAAAGCAACGAGAAGTCCGGCTGGCCGTTCGTACCTGTGCACAGCGGATTGAGATCGTACTCAAATGCGGAGTAAAAAAAAATACCATAAGGCCGTCGCAACAAAGCACATCGTACTTCCAACATACATAGGATCTCTCAGGACATTGAACGGGAAACCCTGTACGCGATGATCCATCAAAATACCGAAGTAGTCCCCGAGGAAGGTTCCAGTTATTCCGAGGGCCCAAGTGGAAGTGACAACAAACAGCTGGCCAATGGCGAACAGAAAAAATGGTACCAGGGTGTCATATGGTGCAGAGAGTATAGGAACTCGAGGTTGATCGCTCAAAGCGCGCTGAAATCTGTTGGGCGTCAAGCAATGTCTACCAGAGTCATCGTGCACCTTGAACATACAAATGGTCACGAAGCATCCCAAATGAAAATATCATGATGGCTAAGAAGTAACATCCATAGCGAGCATTACCACCAAATATGCGAGTAATTGTCTTGTTTCTGTACTCTGCAATATATAAACGTGTTAATGCGAGTTGGGTACAATTTATCAAATCCTTCACCATTCCGGGCCACGATGTTCCAAGCTGTTGGGTTGAACGCGATGGAGAAAAGCGAGACATGTAAAGACGTCGCAGATACATTTACAATGGTAGAAAACGCGTCCATTATCGCAGTGCAAGCTGAGAGAGGGTGAAAATAGTCTTTTCTTTCACGCTCTTAACCTTAACTTCTACGCGAAATTCCCACGGTCACCTGTTACCACTTTATGGAAAGCCCAACAGCCGCGCTCCCTTAGTCAGTGTCACGCGTCCGTAATAGGTAAGAGGACTTCGTGCACCTATGAGTCATCAATATTCAATATTCAATATGCAACAATTATAGGATTCGGAACATTGTTGCCAAGAAGAACATCCATAGCTGATTCTGGCTTTCCATACCACCTGACTAAAGGCGCCGCGGCCAAGGCCCAACATGGCGTTGCAAGAGCTATTCATAACGATGAGTTATTTCCACTTAACGTAGACCAGTTAGATGGGTGACCACTATATCCCTTATCCATATTTCGTTTCGACGTTTTCACACCTGACCTGAACGTTTGAACACTCCTTTCAGGAAGCTTGATCAGTGATTGCTGTGATCAACTTGAACCAAGTTATCATCCATCAATCACCATGGAACTTGGATTAAAGGGAGTGCATGTCCTCGTCACAGGTTGTAATCGTATCATTTTACCATGTCAGTGCTGATCTGACACTATTCACAGGGGCAAGTGGTGGTATCGGGCTCGAGACTGTGAAATTGTTTTGTAGTAAGTCATTTCTCCAAAAAGATTAGCATTGAGTTGAGGGTATCTAGCACTTGGTGCGAATGTGACCGCACATTACAACTCACAGTTTGGTCCGATCAAGGAACTTTTGGCGTCGAACACCAATCTTCAACACGTCCAGGCAAATCTATCTCAAGAGCAGGCCGTGGTGACCATGTTCGAATCACTCTCTACCATGCCTTATGGCCCCGTACAAGTAGTCGTTGTCAATCACGCTGTATCTCACAGACTAGATGTGCCCATTGCCAGGATGACGCTGGATCAATGGAACACCACAATGACTGTGAACTTGACGTCTTCATTCCTTGTGTGTAGAGAGTATTTGAAGCACCTGGAAAAAGCTTCCTCAATCCTCAAGGAAAAGGCTGCAATTCTTCTTATCGGAAGTACTGCTGGGAAGTATGGTGAAGCCAACAACGGGGACTACGCTGCGGCTAAGAGTGGTCAGTGGTGGTTTTTATCCGCACTTTTGACATGGACCCATGATATTCTAGCTATGATGTATGGTCTGAACCTGACGCTGAAGAATGAGATCGTAAAGATAGCCCCGAAAGGCAGAGTCAACTGCATTGCACCTGGCTGGGTTAAGACACCCATGGTTGAAGAAGTCTTGAAGGATCCTCAAACAGTGTCTCGGATATTGGCTACGTCAGTGATACTATTTGATTCATTGTGTCATCGATACTGAATATTATGCCACTGCAGGATTCCACTTAAGAAAGTGGCAATCCCGATGGACATCGCGACACAGATTGTGGTTCTTGCATCATCTACTCTTTCTGGTCACGTCACTGGCCAAGTAGTAATGGTTGGAGGTGGAATGGAAGGGAGACTGCTCAATAGGCCTGAAGATTTGGAGGGACACTGAGAATTAGGGGAGAAATCCCTTTTCTAATCTGTAACATGTACCATATCAAGTGCTTCTTGTGTAGTGTGCCAATCTACGGTCCTGAGACTCTGCTTTGTAAGCATTAGTTGGCCCGCCGGGGCTAGCAGCGGACCGGGTGTGGCTTTGCGAACCTCTTGATCTTGTACTTCTAGTTCTTTCGCAATTCTCACCCCCTCTTTCATCAAATACCAGCCAGTCAGATACAATGGTATGCGAGCATCAATCCCCATCGTCTTTGCAACTCATAATTTCAATAGTCCACCAACTGCAGGAGACGGCTTATCCGTGACTTCAAACGTCTCTCTAGTGACCCGCCAAGCGGCATTTCTGGAAGTCCATGTCCGGATAACATCATGATCTGGAACGCTGTAATATTTGGGCCTTGTGAGTCTCCCATTTTTGCGTATGACTCTTCTTCTGACACTATTTACAGCTGATACACCCTTTGAGGACGGCACATTCAAACTTCTGCTCACGTTTGATGAATCTTACCCCAACAAGCCGCCTACGGTGAAATTCCTTTCAAGAATGTTTCATCCAAACGTATACAACAATGGCGAGCTCTGTCTGGACATTCTACAAAACCGCTGGTCTCCTACATATGATGTTGCCGCCATCCTTACTTCCATCCAGAGCCTCCTGCACGATCCTAATCCGAACAGCCCAGCAAATGCAGAAGCTGCGCAGTTGTACCGAGAAAATATGAAGGAGTACGTGAGAAGGGTGAAAGCCACTGTGGAGGATAGCTGGTTAGATCCAGAAGAGAAACAGAAGATGATAGTCGATGGCGACGGGGAAGGTAGTGTAGAGTCTGCTGCCTGACGTATCCTTTCGTTTGGTTTATGCACTCACGGACAACTTCTGCAATCTCTGTTGTTTTGTTTCGGTTTACCAGATTTAATTTAATGAGGTTTGTGTTTGGACTCCTCGTAAATTGTCAGCTCGATCACACCCGCCAACAGTGGTTTCCCCAGCCTTGCATAATACTCATTCACGCATTAATCGTGCAGTACTTCAGGCACATGTTCATATTCTGGCATCGGTTGCTCTACTTTCCCTGGTTAAACCTTTAGAAGGAGGCGATATCAGTGGTTGAATGATTTTCGCATTAATCACAATGAGGAAAGAATCGGTGAGTTAGCGAAACAGCATGCTGGATATTAATGTCGAACATTCCATAGGACACAGCCTGTGGAGGCTTATGTGCACCGACAGGGCACGATTCACTGTCTCATGTACTGCTTCTGAAAGCTACTAGTCGAGATAGTTCCGGGATTGATATGAAAATACTTTCAGAGGTCTTTGTCAGCTTCAGTGCTAAGTGTGTGATATATGGAATGCACGGTCAGATCAGATCTGTAGCTGAGTAATACTTCCAAGTTTGCACTGTGAATCTGGTGCAGCAGGTGTAGAGCTCAGTAAGTACCTTGTCACCGTCTTGAAGCGATGAGAAAGTACAACCTCCACTCAGGCCAGAAGCCAATAGAAGCCTTCAGCTTTCGAAATTCACGTGTAGTACGGCCCTAAGGCTTAAGGCCCCAATCTGCCGAATGCCAAGTTCACACACATCAGACTCAACACCGTGACCAACAAGGTTGTTCAAAGCCTCGAGCTCCACTTGAAGCTTTGAAGTAGTACTTGTAACTTTCCGTGCCACCGACCAACGACAGTCAGGCTGCTCTTCGGCAGGAATGCTAAACATCACGCTTCTTCTGGCCAACCACTCAAACATGCAATCGTAGAGTTGATATTCTTCAAATTGTGCATTTCCGCCGGTGTTCACATGTACAAGGCATATTACTTCTACTATGAGCAGCACAGGGACCATAGACTTCGTATTCAACAGGTATGGATACGACGTGTGGCTGTCCCTAGTCAAACCGTTGAACGATGTCTTCAGCCCAAGCGCGTCAGCCCACTGCACAATGTCAGCGAGACACGTCGTGTGTTGGGGGAACAGCTTTGAAAGGGGCAACGATGAGCTGGGTATGGACTGCTAGGGTAAGCAGGAATGGTGGGGTTTGCAGAAGGCGAGTGGAAGGAGGAGTGAAACATGGTGTATCCCACCAGAAGAACGCGATCAGTTTTACACATATTGGCGCGTCAAACCTCGTGCGCCAAAATCCATTATTCCTCGCCACGTAAGGCCGTCCCGCTTTCGTTTGATCGAATGGCGACCTATCGTGCAAAACTGTCTAGAATCGACTGTTGCTCCGGGAGGACTCGGAGTTCAAATATCTGATAGTGGAATTTACCAGCATCCTCTCGATACCTTCCACTGGCAGGGAAACAAATAGGGTGAAGATGCGCATCCGAGACATGCAAATGAATTCAACTGTCGAAGTGAAATATTTCCTCAGTATGTTTTAGAGTTTGTTTGGCGTTGTTTGGCAATACCTTCGTGCTTAATTAATATTGCTGTACCTAGCTAGTCGCGTACGTTTCAAGTGCTGCCGCTCATCCATCGCAGCCATACGCGAAGATGGGTGATATGTCCAAGAGCACACCAAAGCGGACATCGCGCATCCTGGCTGCATTGGATTACTCCATGCTTGATTCTTCTCCAAGTTCTCATACCACTATTCAAACGTCCCAAATTCTTGGCAAGCGTAAATCAGATACCTTTCCTGTGTCTCCAGTGAGGAGAGTACAAACTCTCCCAGACATCGGTTCCACGATTCATGGACCATACTCCCCATTCAACAAGCCTGTGCATGCAAGTAAGAATACTGCAGGTCTCCGTTATTATCATCTCACGAGTCGACTGTAGCTGGCGCTTCATCACACGATGCTTCATCTAGAGCTGGCGGATCTAAATCAAGAACCAAGAATGAGATTCAAAGCAAGCTCATTACATCTGGCTTTTCTCTGAGATACGACGACGAAACTCCCGCCAGTCTCATTGACCAAGGAGGCCCTGATCAAGAACAGAGGTACTTTGTCCGAGCAGTGGAACAGCACCCATCGCTGACCCACGTACAAGATTGGCAGAATTTGTTTATAACTCTATCGAAAACCTTGGGGACAAGTGGTCCGTCAAGGATGCTATCCGGAACCTCGGTCTTCAGAGGTACATAGTGGATTCAATATGTCATTCGCGATAATCTTATTGAGATCGCATAGCGACAAGGATATCCTTCCCGGTCTTGAAGTACGACTTTTACCTCACCAGCTCATTGGCGTCAACTGGTACGAGTATCATGTAGGTTTCTGTGCATATGTTAATTTCAGAGCGCAGGATGGTGGACCAAGAAAAAAAGTCCCCTCACAGGGGCGGTATCTTGGCGTAAGTAATTTTTGATTTTCAACCCATGCACCTTATACATTGACTTGACTCAGAGATGAAATGGGTCTTGGTCAGTTGTTTTTAAATTCATCAAGTTGCATCTGTGACGAAGTATTTTGTCTCAGGCAAGACTGTCCAGATGATTGCGACAATGGCAGTTAATTTGCCCAAGGACACCGATGCTGTGAGGACCACCCTCGTCGTCGTTCCCGCTGCGCTCCTTCAACAGGCTAGTTCGTCTCCCTTGTTCAGCTTTGCCCACGTTGACGTCATTGCCAGTGGAAAGAGGAAATTGAGACGAAATCGAACGACTTGTTTACTGTTCATATACATCACGGACGGGACAAACTTTCCACCCTGATGGATGTCAAATCTAAAGATGTACGTTATTCAAGTCATCACAGCTTCACAAAGTGTCTAAGGTGTCGTTAGGTCATCATCACTACATATCAAACCCTGAGCATGGAGCTTACCATTCCAAAAGACGTCGAAGAAGGTGAAGAACTGGCGTATCTCGAGGACCACGGGTAGGCTACATATTTTTTGCACTATGTCGACCCCTTCAGCTACCTTGCAGAGGGGTACTTGGTCGCATGAGATGGTATCGTGTGATTTTAGATGAGGCCCAATTTATCCGAAATAGGTACATTCAACATCATTCCATTTACTGAGTTCTTTGACACGCCCAACAGAGGAACACGTGCTAGCCGCAGTGTTGCTCTTCTCCGTTCGACTTACAGGTGGATGCTTACAGGCACGCCCGTCACGAATACACTGTATGCTCGATTTTTTCACAGCATTTCTTGGTTACCCAACTGCTCCCAGTGCTGACATATATGGACTTATTCGGTTTGGGCGTTTCCGCCCTTGGAATGACTGGGAGTCATTTAAACAATATATTGTGCGCTTATTCGCGGTTTGGACGTTCTATCTCTCACCTTCGTTTAGGCAAAGGTACAGCAAGAAGATGCTCCGCTTGCAGGTGAGTGAACCGCCCGTTCTGATCTTGCTCTTGGGCTCAATCACACAGCAATGCGAGCGCAGGAGATTCTGAAACCCCTGTTACTTCGCCGTACAAAACAAGCTAGACTGGTAAATTGCTAATAGGATATCTTGTTCACATATTCTCACTCGCGAGTCATATAGGAAGGAAAGCTCATCCTTCAGCTGCCCCCGAAAAATATTGAGCTCGTGACTCTTGAATTCTCAGCAGACGAGCGGCAGGTGTGCTGATTGGGTACCCTGGAATTTCTCATACTCATATCTCACAGCTGTATGATGATTTCGAAAAGAAGAGCCACATTCAAATCAATCGCTTCATAAAAAGAGGGACATTGTTGAAGAAGTATGCAACCAGTTATTTCTGCGTTATATTTGCTAAATGCAGTTTTCATCTCAGTGCAACAGCTATCTTGGTACATTTTCGCATTTGCATTCCCGTGGTTATTTTAAATACATTTTACAGGCAATGATCCTCCGGCTTCGGCAGCTGTGTTGTCACCCGAACTTGATCCTGGCATGTTTTTTGTTCTTCGATTACATAGATGAATTAACACACCCCACAGTGTCATACAGAAGAGCACGAGGACCCTTCCATACTCATGTCCGATGACAAGGGAAAGGAGTTTGCGCGAGCGATCCGAGTCATGGGGCCAGCCTGGGTCAGCGATGTGAGTGTTGTTGGTCTTCCCATAGTTAGTATTAAACCATCTGCCTACAGATCAAGAAGAGGTTTGGTTTTCTCTATCGTGTGACCAGTAAAGGAGCTAACAATTTGCTACACTTAGGTTTATGACGCGCGCGCTGGAGAGCAATCTACTCGCCTTCTCGGATGAAGAAGGCGCGGATGCAACTTGCCCTGTCTGCAAAGATCGTATGTGCTCGTGTCTCACTAATGATCGATGCTCATATATATGTGAAAGTGTACGCCAACAACGCTGGTCGTGTCCTTGCCTGTGGCCATGAGATCTGCTTTGGTATGTGAACCCTCATCGTGTCATTGTTGTTGTTTGATCGCGTTTCTATATCCCTAGATTGTATGCTCATACTTTCGAACTCGCCGATTGCCCATAATGGAGAATTGTAAGCTCCTAATTCCAACTTCTTCTGTTATACTCAACAATTACCCAGTGGTTGTGGAAACGAGAAAGAAAATCTTCGTGCCGAACGCGAGTATGAAGCAGCTGTTACAAAAGGTCACCGACCTTGTGTGTATCCCTCTTTTTTTTGTCATGCTGTTCTCTCACTCATTCGTGTAGGCCCTACATGCAAGAAGATGAACGACCTCACCCAAGCCATGGTATTCAAGTCCATTGCATTCGAGCCAGAGGATGATGAAGTCGAGGAGGCAAATCGCGCTCGTAAGCGTGCTCGCCGGCTTGCGCCAGAGAAGCCTGTGCACCAGGGCAGCACAGTTTCGAGTGAAGAGTCATCTGACTCAGATTCGGAAATCGAGGTATCTGCACCTTCACGCTTCAGGGGTGCAACACCAGAACTCGACAGCTCCGACGACGACATGCCAGATTTCTCCCAGCTATTTGCGAACGGAGGGAAACTCAAGAAGAAGGGGAAGAAGGCTAGGGGAAATAAACGGTCGTGCCGGCAGTCTGACGACGTGCGTATAAGTTCTCTTTCTTTCTTGGCGCCGAGTTCGACCATGCGATGTGTACTACAGGACGATGTGATTGACTTGACTATGGGTGATGTGTCGGACCACCTCGATGGTTCCGGCGTTCAGCTCGGAAGGAGAAACGCCGTGCGGTCCTCGAAGAAACACGATGACAATGGAAAGGGAAAGGCCCCCTTAAGGGACAACGAAGAAAAGTCTGCATCGCAAGATGCGGAGAAGGCAAATTTGGAAGATTCCGGCGCCCCTTCCCGCGCACTTATCTCCATGTGGCGAAAAGGTGATTATGACCTGGAACCGAGTACGAAGATGCTCGCCCTCATCGATTTTCTCAAGTCATGGGACGCGGGTGGGGACAAGACAATCTGCTATTCGCAGTGTTCGTACTTTAAGCGATGACCTTGCATGTTATCGCTGACATACTACCACACAGGGACCTCAATGCTTGACCTCGTAGAAATGCTATTCTCGCGATATGGGATCCGCAGCCTGCGGTACGATGGTTCCATGGATCGGGTATCACGGGATAACGCCCTTGTGACATTCAAACGACATGATGGACCGAAGGTCATTCTCATCAGCACGAAGTGTGGTAGTGTAGGCTTGAATTTGGTCGTAGCAAATCGGATTATCAAGTAAGTCTCAGAGTTTGGATTATTTATATTACGATTGCTGACAAATACGATAATGAATAGTTTGGATCTATCCTGGAATTATGCGTCCGAGTCACAAGCATATGACCGTGTACATCGTCTGGGACAGGAGAAAGATGTTTTTGTCAAGCGGCTTGTTGTCAAAAATACGATAGAGGAACGGTAAGTTAACCTGTTTCCGTCATTCGAACGCTAATTCAGGCCTACTGCTCTTATTTACTTACCGACTGTCTACCTCCCTCGCAACAACCTTGCAGAATGCTCCGTCTTCAGGAGGTCAAAACTGACCTTGCAGACGCTGCGCTCGGCGAGGGCACGGGAACGAAGCTACAGAAGATGAGCGTTAAGGAGATCAAGACTGTATGATATGATATCATTCCTCTCTATGATTGCTGATTGCCCATTTTCGTAGCTGTTTGGGATGAAAACTTAATCCGCAGGCGCAGACATGTCGCCTTTCTATTCCATTTTCTCCTGTGAAAGTGTGCACCTTGGTACGGCACAACTTGTTATTTATCTCGCAGTTGTATTCCCATTCATTCTTGGAGACATGTTGCATGTGCATGCATCAACTCATAGATGACTCTTTTTACTAGTATACCTTATTGCAGCTAAATGGTAGCATAGCACAATACATAAGCTAGTAGTCCACTCCTCTATCTAGATTTAGCCGATCCAACGCTCTATCGTGAAAAGACGTGCACGACCGTTCTCACCATGGTCCATGGATAAGCTACTGGTATTTTTACACCAGAAAGGCGAAGACGCCGAAGAGCCCTGCTACAGCTCCCATTACCAATTCAGTGTCAACATACGAGCCTGCCCTTGCTGCGCCCGTAGACGTAGCGGTTGTACCCGTCGACGCAAACGTCGTCGTACTACTAGGCCCGAATGTCATGTTAGGCGGTGTTAGAGTTGGGGCGGTTAAGGTCAATGTAGGTAAAGACACTGAGGAGGGCGGAGGAAGGGTAATGCTGTAAAGATCAGTCAATCTAGTAGCATGTGACAACTGAAGAGAGGGAGGTACTTACGTCGGAAGTGTGAAACTGCCAGTGGGTAGTGATGAGATGTTGATTGAGGACTGAGCCTGCACGCCAACAGCAAATGCGAGGATGAGAGCAGAGGTAAATTTCATGATGATGGTCAATGAGTACGACCGTGACAAGTTGAGGTCTGGAAGTACAATAAACACTTAGGTTTGTCGAGGCTGGCAGCGACAAATTCAGTGTGTGCAACCACTGGGGGCCTGTGTAGAGTCACTGGAGTATAAGGACGGAAGTTCCACTGACAAATTTCTCGAGTGACAGCCATTACATACCTGTTCGGTGCAGAGACCGTAAGAGATCGTAAGCCATGCTATAAATCAACCTTCGATATCTTCAACGCCGAACCGATTAGCTTTACAATTGACAGCCTGCGGAAATTACGAGAGTTCAAAAAAATCATTCGATGGACCTGAAATTTCATGTTAGCGCGCAATTCAACTTTAAGTTGCCAGGCTGATTTGTACGGCATCGGTGACCGATGCTGAAAACCGTCACTGCCGTAACGGTTTTGCGTTTCAGCAGCCTGCTCTCCATCAATATTTCACTCACCATATATCATTGCAATCACCTTTCGAGTCGGAGCACTCGTAGCGACACCCTTCTCGTTGTCTTTCACAAGCTGAGCACAGACTCGGATCATCACGGAGGAGATAGATCCGGAGGTGCGCTGGAACAAGTTCAAACGACGAGTCACGACTCGGCATCATCATGCGCGACTCCAATTCTCAGGCCATGATGCCGAACAAGATTTTGGATCTACTGCAGCGACCGGACGCATGAATAAGCTACGATGACTTGAGTCGCTTCTAGGTCCGTATTATAAAGCGTGCCACACAGCGACCTGATGCAGAACATGGCGAAAGCGAGCTGTGAGCCGCCACTGGCTCACTTTCCACGAGGACAGGCTTATCGCCATGCAAGAACAGCGCATGCCAAACTCTTCTGTCACGATCATGACTCGAAGCCGTACTAAGCGTCCCGCAACTACGCTGGCAGGGGCTATCGGGTCAATATTTACGCCAATGTCCTTAACCTGTCACTACCATCAAAAGGAATTTCACGAGAAGAAGACGCCGCACAAGCTGAAGGTAAAGCAAGTCAAAGAATCTCAAATTGTGCTCCGTTCCCCTAACAATGAAGACTGGTGCAATCCACAATGCGCCACTTTATCAAACTGTGGATGTGGACCTTTTCCGGGGACCTATAAAAGGCTGGCGCTGCTACTGTCCGCCTCTTAAATTCTTAAGACTCACAAGTCATTTCGCATTCTCAACCTTCCTTGCTTAATTTGCTAACTACAAGACCTCGCGATTCACAAATGATCATCGGCCGTTTGCACGCAATCCCGAACTGGGACACCGCAAGTACTTCCAGCGTGGAGCCGGATGACCTACCGTCTCTGACGGACGCGGAGTGGGAGAACTTGGAAGATAGTCAGTACAAGTTGAACCCTTTGTGGCCTGAGAATACCTCAGACTCGCTCCCTCACGAACTCCAACCGTTTCTGCTGTCGCGTCCACTCCGCCCTCAGCACCTACAAGTCAGCCAGACCAATCTAGCTAGCGGTGCTGAGAGAGAACACTCCATCAGCGAGGAATCTTCACTGTTTGGAGACAAAACGGACCACAGCGAACTGTCTTCCCTGTTTGGGGACGACGAGACGGACCACACCATGGACGAAGAGTCTTCCCTGTTTGGAGACAAAACGGACCACAGCAAACTGTCTTCCCTGTTTGGGGACGACGAGACGGACCACACCATGGACGAAGAGTCCTCCCTTTTTGGGGACTCGGATGAGACAGACCTCTCTGTCAACAAAACGTCAACGTCAACACCCGCAAGTTTGACGCAGGACCACGTACCGTTGCCCAATGTCGGGTTCCAGCCTCCTGTTGGGCAGCAATATGCTTGGACGCCCCCTCATGTTGGGCTACAGCATCCCGGGGTCCGGCATGTTCCTCAAATGCCCTCTAGTGTCAAATTCCAGCCTCTCCCTGGGCCGCATTACTATTGGATGCCGCCAAATCTGGGGACCAACGGCATGCCCATGATGCCACCTTCGAACCCGACATATCCCTATGCGATAAACACCGCGTTTCCGCCAAGCACTCAATTCTACCCATCTGCCAACGCTTTCACAGCCCCACCCCTAAGCACTCAATTCTACCCATCTGCCAATGCTTTCACAGCCCCACACCCGAACACATCATTGTTTAGGCATCGTGCATACATACCGGGGATGGGGAAGTGGATAAAGTGATGAGGAGGAATCGAAAGATAGTGTATGTGTAGGCAGAGATCTCAATGTTATATGTCGCATAAGTTATTCATTCCTTGAAGGATCCATACCATTACGTATATACAATATTTGAATCGCGATTGTAACTATGTCTAGGAAAAAGACGAGAATGAAATAAAGGAAGGGTAGGGTTACAACGGCAATAATTATAAGTGGAATGAAATCTAGATCACAAAGCGACGTAAGGAGACATAAGGCAGCAAGTCTTGGGGCAGAATGAAGATTACAGTACGAGTTGGGTATAGGTGGCCAAAGCAGCAGGTTATGGATAAATTGTCGACGGCTTTATGCTTCCGGCCTTGCAAATGTGGCTGTATACTGGCACATCGGTAGACAAGAGCAGCGAGAATTCAATGACCACCAATGGGACACGACGCACTCTCTGATTAGTGTCATACAAGAACTTGTAGCTCCTAAGACTACCTTTCAAGTAACGGATGTCGAGGGCATGTGTCCGTCAAACGATTTATGCGCGTCGATTGGATCGAGAAGCTGATTGCATTCCTTGCGTCTTGACTAATGTCACCATAGATTTCGTAGTGAGTGCCCAATGAAAATGAAGCCATGACACCAATGGCATTGTCCACCAACGCTCGGGATGCTACGCATGATACGCGGAAAGATTGCCTGCGCTTAAGCAAGCTTTTGAGCCTCATTCCCGCCACCGACAAGCTCAATGGCACAGGTAACTCACGTTTGTCAACCTAGTCATTAAACGCAGCACTGAGAAGGGAAACGAGAGACTGAACGAAGACTAGGAAAATATGACCCAGACACCCAGACTGCGAATTATCCAGTGTGGCAACGAAGGGAACAACTCAGGTTGGACGTTGAGAACAAGGGCCAGAGAGAGTGGTGTGGTGTGTCCAGTTGAACTCTCAAGGGAAATGCGAGGGAGTAGATCATCGCATTAGCCTAGGAAAACACAGGAATACAGGCTTGCGGGATTGTATGACCGCGATGGCAAGTGGTCAACGCAGATGAAGGAAGTGGGCATGTTGTACAAAACAAGCGTTGGACGCCATATGCAAAGCCAGTGCTGAAGCTGTGGAGTAAACACGAGGATCATGCAAGGAAGACGTACGTGTGGAAATCGCACCCATGAAGTGAATCCCAAAGGAGAAACATGGAGTATCCAGCCCCTGCAAAGCACAATAACTTAGCGACAGCGCCTTACCGAAAGATCGAAGTAAAGAACAACATCGAAAACATCCTACACCTGCCCGGTGGAAAACGGATCATTACCAATTCATTTGATGGGTCATTTCGGGTCTGGGACTTGGATACGGGCACACAGGTTGGGGAGGAACGGGAGGACCAAGAAAGAGGAGCGCTTGTCATGACATTATCTCCAGGCGGCAAGACAGTAGTAAGCGGGAGTCGGAATGGGATGATGAGATTGTGGAACGTCGACACGGGAAAGGTTGACTGGGTACACAAAGCGAGTGGAGTCTGTGTGCTAGAGTCCAGACCCGAGAGCGAGTGGTGAGCGTATCCTGGGATGAGACATTCAGAGTATGGGATGTCAAGAACGGAGAAACTATCCTTGAACCAATCAACGCAGGGGAATACGTGGATGGGGTTTGCTATTCACCCGATGGCAAGATGATTGCTACAGGTGGGAAAAGGCTAAAAATATGGGATGCCGACACAAGCAAATTGCTCAAAACACTTCAGGTCAGAGTTTGGTGCTTGGCATGGACCTCGGATGGCAAAACGCTTATCACCGGAGGATCTGGAGATAGACACGAAGACCGAAGAACTGTATTGGACCAGGGGAGAAACACAGGGATGCAAGTGTGCGGGATAGAAGGACCGTGATACCGAGGGGCCAATGTGCATATTGTCATCATTGAGCGCTGAGCGCTTACGCTGCACAACCTGTGCTGAAGCTGTGGAGCAAACACAAGGCAATGAAGACAAACGTGTAGAAAACTTCAACAACCACCTTCCTCCTGACTTGAATCCCAATCAAACAAAACACCCACTCCGTCGACTAGCTTTTGTCTTCTGTGCACGAGTTGAGTACATCTGGATTCTGAGTAAGTGATGAATTGGTACGATAATTGATGGTAAAGGCTGAAATTATCACGCAATCTTGAAGTGGATTCTGAAAGAGAGATCATGAAACATCCAGCCCCTGCGATGAACAATATCTCAGTGATAATACCTTACCGAAAGATCAAAGGGAATGGCATTGACCACATTTTACACTTGCCTGGTGGACAGCGGGTCATCGGCTATTCATGGAGTGATAGTTCATTTCAAGTTTGGGACTTGGAGAGAGGCACACAGGTTGGGAAGGAATGGGAGGACAAAGAAGAAGGCGTGCGCGCCACAGCATTGTCGCCGGATGGCAACACCATAGCAAGTGGGAGTCGGGATGGGTCAGTGAAATTGTGGAACATCAACACGGGCAAGGTTATCGAAACATGGACGGGGCACACAAATGGAGTAGTGTCTTTGTGTTGGAGTCCGGACGGTGGGCGAGTGGGAAGCGGATCCCAATCTAGCACACTCGAGGCCAAAGATGCAACATTCAGAGTATGGGATGTCGAGAGCGGAAAAACTATCCTCGGACCAATCAATACAGGGAAATACACGTGGGCGGGTTGCTACTCACCCGATGGCAAGATGATTGCCATAGCGGGCGATATCTATTACCTTGAAATCTGGGATGCCAACTCAGGCGAATTGCTCAAAACAATTGAGCGTTATGATGTTATGTGCCTGGCATGGACTTCGGATGGTAAAACGCTAATCACCGGTGAATTCAAGATCGACACAGCCACATGGACTCTTATTCAAGACATACAAGAAGACTACATCAAATCCATTTCACTATCTCCCAATGAGCGCATCCTTGTAAGCACACCAATCTTCTCCCGGGAAACAGAACTATGGAACCTCGAAACCAATCAACCCATCGGAACACCACTTCACCACGAACACAACGTGACCTCTACGATCTTTTCTGCAGATGGAAGGTTCCTCTTCACTACCTGCATGAATGGCTACATATACACATGGGACCTTTCCGCAATCGTCAAAGAAGCTAGCCTTCTGTTAGATATCGTAAGTTTAGATACATGTCATCTCCAATTGCACTGACAGTGGATCTGCTCCCCAGGCTGATGCCACACCGCGGCCAGCTCCAAAGATGAAAGGTGCTCCTAGAATATCTGCAGGGTTCTTTGACGATGCACTGCGAGAGGCTAATGTATGTGATCTCTATCTATTATCCAACGCTCTCACAAAACATGTTGTCAGTTACGCATTCGTCTATCCCAATCCCATGAGCCACATAACCACCCCACTCCAACACCACGTCAACGCACCCTCAATCCTTTTTCCTCATTCTGGCGCCACCCCAAGCCACACAGGGAAACTGAGCCAGACACCCAAGCCCGATCCCACTCTCTCAGCTGGACTCGAAACCTAGTATCTGGCATACTACGCAGACGAGATGGATCGGACATCCAGTTGCGAGAGGTCGAGGTTCCTTACACAGCAGGCAACCCTGTGCGTTTTTTTACATCCTCGTTCTTCTTCGCCACTCACTCTTTTTTGGCGCAGCGGAACTATCACGCGAGAAAGAAACCAGCCACCAGCTCGTCTCGACCTTCTAATACTCATACAACGCAGCAGCACAGCGCGGTCATGCAGAGCACACCATCATCATCACATTTACCACTTCCCACTATCGCCGCTTCAACACTGCCCACAGTCGCTGGTACTGCTGGAGCAACGGGAATGACCTTGCATTCTCGCATCACTATAAATTCTGGATGGCGCGCTCGTCTCATGCTCTGGGTTTGCTGTGTACCCATTCAAAACGTAGATGGTCACCAATGAAGTTCCTTTTAGTTGTGTATTCCTTCATTTTTTGTCGGACCTAATCTTTCGTGACTTTCCTGCCATCATGGTAGAGTATCTCTTCAGCGTGTAGCATTTTCAACATCAAGCCTCAGGCATCTACTACTTTGTATATGCACTCCACAGAAAGGATCATGAACTTGAAACTCTTCACACTGAATGCAAAAGTTGGCAGAACATCAAGATCGAGTATTTCGACGACACCATGCAAGAACAGGCGACTCGGAGCTTAGGCAAGTTTCCTCCCTGCCCACGTCACGAACATTGCAACATTAACCGTGCACCTATAGACAAGGACAACCAATGTCAACATGACTGTCGTCATATACTTGAACAGGAGGACCGTCATTTGATCACAAATAGAGCATAGGTTCCAGTTGAGGGTAAGGCAACTGGCCTCAGTCAGAGTGTCGATCCACCACTCGCATGAGCATCATCTAAGGGTGACTGTTGCGGTTGCCGCGAGCTTTCTCCTAAAAAAACCTCACCCCGTCGTACTGTATGTACAAAAAGTCTCCCTGAAATTCTCTAGCATGTGCACCAATTAGCAGGAGTCCATAACTCCATATGCAGAAGCGAGGCACGAGAAATTGAAGGAAAGGTAGCAGATCGGTGAATGCGGATAGTCCTTAGCAATGGCTTGAAGCCCGCTGGGCAGTGAAGAGGTGAATATATTCCCTTATGTTATGGTGGGCTACGCCCCAAGTCTCATATGGTGTACATAGGCCAAGTAAGCGTTTCGTGAGATGAACAAATCCGATCAGCACATTCCCCAGTCATTGAGTATAAATGTGGTCCGGAACTTCTCAATCATCTGAGTATTCGTCACAGTGAGCAGCCATAAAGTTTGAAAGTCATGCGACTACTGGCAGGGAAAGCTTTTTTGAATGATCGATAAGGCAATCGACAAGATGATGACATTGTGCCACTACCCTTGCTACATTTGAGAAGCTTATGATAGGTGGAGGGCGTATGAACACTGAGACGCAACTTTGAGTATGGATTTCATGTAGAGAAGCCGCATCAAGATATATTGAAGCAAGGTGCTGTGCGTGAATATTCATTCGAATGATGTGCACCAGGAGCCGAAGATGCAGAGCGGGTCTCGGTGGTTGTAGTCTTGTCATGATGTTGCCCTCGGAGTGCATTTAAGAGAAGTGACCTGGAGATATTGTGGCTATGGTGCAGATCCTGACTGTAGCGTCTCTATGCAGGACCGCATCTTGACATGAACAATCCTCTTCAGTAGCGCGCAAAGGTTCGAAATAGATATGCACCTATGGTCTAGGATCCGACTAGCACACTCCTGCCTGCACGTACTTGGGATATCAATTTTGATAAATGACTGGGAAGTTGAACGGCTTGTCAGAACATGCATTGAGAATAACGTGCGGTGTCCACACAGTAAACCGTCGAGCAATGAATAATCTCTTACTGTTGATGGGGAATTTATGTATTCAATACTGCGCTTACACATTCATGCAAGCAGGGAGATGTGGAGCTGGAGTGGACAGGACTTGATCGATTAGACGACGACTAGGAAAATATGACCAGGATAGCCAGATTGTGACTTAGCTAAGGAGGCAATGATGCCAACTAAAAACTTACGTTGGTCATTGAAAACCAAAGTTCGAGAGAAGAACTTGATAGAATCGATGGGAATGTAGTGTGATGGAATAGACACGAAGATCAGAGAGCCGTATTGGTCCAGGGGAGAGACATAGGGATGCAATTGTGCGGAACAGAAGGTCCGTGATGCTGAGGTACCAATGCAGATGAAGAGTCAGGGCATATTTGTCATGAATTGGCGCCTTAACTGCACAGCCAGTGCGCACTGCAAAAGCTGTGAGCGAACACGAGACAAGGAAGACACCTGCAGAAAACTTTGACTACGACCTTCCTCCTTACTTGAATCTCCATCGAACGAAAGGCCCCAACTTTTGCTCCGTATTCGTCTTTTACAACTGAATTCTGAGTAAGTGGTATATTTGTTACATCATATGTGATTTGACGGCAAGAACTGAAATGATCACCTACCCATGAAGCGAATACCAAAACCAAAATCATGGGGTTTTCAGCACCTGCGCAGCAGAACTCGGCGATGATGCCTTACCGAAAGATCAGAGTGGGGTACAACATCAAACACATCCTATACCTCCCCAGTGGACAGCGAATTATCACCTGTTCACGGGATGGGTCATTGCGAGTCTGGGACTTGGAGTGTGGCACGCAGGTTGGGAAGGAATGGGAGGACAATGATGCAGGAGTGCATGCCATAGCATTGTCACCGGACGGTGAGACGGTAGTAAGTGGGAGTCAGGATGGGACAGTGAAATTGTGGAACATTGACACGGGTAAGGTCATAAAAAAGTGGATGGGGCATACAGAGCGTGTGGAGTCTGTGTGCTGGAGTCCAGATGGTGAACGAGTGGTGAGCGGATCCGACGATGATACATTTAGAGTGTGGGATGTCAAGAGCGGCGAAACCATCATCGGACCAATCAATGCAAAGAATGCAAATAGGGGCCGGGTTTGCTACTCACCCGATGCCATGATGATTGCTATTAGTGGGCGCATCCTCACAATCTGGGATGCCAATACAGGCCAACTACTCAAAGAATTCTTCTTGGGCCCCTCTAGAATAGCTGGGTACCTGGGATGGACCTCGGACGGGAAAACACTTTTCGCTGGGGAAGTCAAGATCGACACACCAACATGGACTGTTGATAATGGGCGCAGAATTTACTTTCGAATCATTTCACGATCTCCCAGCGATGAGCGCATCCTCGCAAGCGTATCACGCAGTGACTTCACAGTGCAACTATACAACTTCGAAACTAATCAACCCATTGGAACACCACTTCGCCATGAACACTACGTGCAGTCCGGGACCTTTTCTGCAGATGGAAAGTTCCTCGTCACTAGCTGCTGTGATGACCACATATACACATGGGACCTTTCCGCCATCCTCAAAGAAGCTGACCTTCAGTCAGATATTGTAAGCTCCAATACATTTTATTTTCAATTGCTCTGACAATGGACGCGCTCCCTAGGCTGATGGTACACCGGAACCAGCCCCAAAGATGACAGGTGCTGCTAAAATACCTCCAGGATTTTTCGACGATGCACTGCGAGAGGCTAATGTATGTGATCTCCATTTATTATTCAATGCTTCGACAAATATGTTGCCAGTTGCGCACTCGTCTATCCCAATCCCATGGGGCACATGACCACCCCACTCCAACGCCACGTCAACGTCCCCTCAGTCGCTTTTTCTCATTCTTGCACCGCTCCAAGCCACCCAGGGAAACTGAGCCAGACACCCAATCCCGATCCCACTATCTCAACTGGACTCGAAACCTAGTATCTGGTATACTACGCAGACGAGATGGATCGGACATTCAGTTGCGAGAGGCCGAGGTTCCTTACACAGGGCCCCAGCCTGTGCGTTTTTTCTTCAATGGTTCTTCTTTATCGCTGACTCTTGTCACGCAGAGGAACTATCACGCAAGAGGAAAGAAAGCTGCCAGCTCGTCTCGACCTTCCAATATCCATACCACATAACAACTTAGCGCAACAACTCAGACTACCCCACCGTCATCACAGCAACTACCTTTCACTGCCGCTACTTCGGCACACTCTACCCCTGCCGGTACCCCAGGGACAATGGGATCACCCTCGCGTCCCCATGTCATCATCGCTGGATGGCGCGCTCGTTTCGTGAGCTGGCTTTGCTTCGTGCCCGTTCAAGCCGCAAACGGTCAACCATAGAGACGCAACCACTGCACTAGCTACTGGAATGACGTTGCATCATAATATCACCACAATACAGACCGGATGCTAGACCCCTGGATGCTCTGTATCTCTGCGTCTGTTGAACAGACACCTCTTCTCTCGTCATTCCCATGGATATCTGCACTTCGTCACTGTACTGTATCGTATTTCCTCCATCCGCCACGGTTTCGTGTTTTAAACAAGTCTTATTTCAGTCCTATATAGACGCCACAGTATGTTTCATGGGATGTAGGTACACTACCTCAATATATCCCCAACAGGACTTGACGAAGGATGGTCTTTGATGCTTGGGATAACACCACACCTGATACCTGGGAAGATTACCTGCACATAAGCAAGCATGCTGCCGACGAACTTGATGACAGGTAATTCAAGCTTGTCAACCCGGTCATCAAATTGAGAATGACCTGCGGCACCGAGAAGGAAAATGAGTGATTGGACGAAGACCAGGAAAATGTCACCAGGGTGGCCGGACTGCGAATTGGCCAGTTTGGCGACGAAGAGGGTGAAGAACTCAGGTTGGACGTCGAGAGCAAGGGCCAGGGAGAAGAGCATGAGGAACTCTCAAGGGAAATGCAGTGCGAGAAATAGATATGAAGACTGCAAAGTCGGATTAGCCTAGGAAAACACAGGAATACAGACTTGTAAATTGTAGGACCCCAATCGCAAGGGATCAATTCAGATGAAAGAAGTGGACTTGTCACGGTTGTGCAAAAAGAGTGTTGGGCGCTTAATCTGCACAGTCAATGCTGTGAAGCGACCATGAGGATGAAGCAAGAAAGACGCACGTGTAAAGACTTCAACAACCACCTTCCCCTGACTTGAATCTCGATTAAACAAAACGCCCACTCCGTCGACCAGCTTTCGTCCTCTGTGCACGAGCTGAGTATATCTGGATTCTGAGTAAGTCAGGAATTGGTATGACAATTGATGGTGAAGGCTGAAATTATCATGCGATCATGAAGTGGATCCTGAAAGAGAAACCATGGAGCACGCAGCCCTTGCGAAGAACAATAACTTAGTGACAATGCCTTACCGAAGGATCAATGTCAAGAGCAACATTGGCCACATATTACAGCTGCCTGGTGGACAGCGGGTCATCGGCTATTCATGGGTTTATGGGTCATTTCAAGTCTGGGACTTGGAGAGAGGCACACAAGTCGGGAAGGAATGGGAGGACAAAGAAAAAGGCATGTACGCCACAGCATTGTCGCCGGACAGCAAGACCATAGCAACCGGGAATGAGGATGGCATAGTGAAATTGTGGAACATCGACACAGGCAAGGTTATCAAAACATGGACGGGGGACACAAATCCAGTACAGTCAATGTGTTGAAGTCCAGACGGTGGGCAAGTGGTGAGCGGATACAGAAGTAGAACAGTCCGAGATGGAACATTCAGAGTATGGGATGTCGAGAGCGGAAAAACTATCCTCGGACCAATCAGCACAGGGGATTCCATGTACGCGGTTTGCTACTCGCCCGATGGCAAGATGACTGCCATAGCGGGCGATGAACTCAAAATCTGGGGTCTGAGATGCCAACTCGGGGAATTGCTCAAAACAATATTGAACCCTCAGTGAATCTCCGTGACAAGGACCAGAATAGCGTGTTCCAACTTCCCGTTTGATCGTCGGATCAACTTGAAATATCGATACTGATCTTGACCAAGGAATGTATGGAAAGACGAAGAAAGTGCGCGATGATGTCGCCATTAGTAGAAAGAGTCTCGAGGATGATGCTGGGATAGACACGAAGACCGAAGAACTGTATTGGACCAGGGGAGAAACATAGGGATGTAAGTGTGTGGAATAGAAGGACTGTGATATCGAGGGGTCAATGTCATGGTTGAGCGCTTATACTGTACAACCTGTGCTGAAGCTGTAGAGTGAACACAAGGTAAGGAAGACGCCCACAGAATACTTCAACAACCACCTTCCTCCTGACTTGAATCTCAAACAAAACGCCCACTTTATCGACCAGCTTTCGTCTTTCTGTATACGAGTTGACTATATGTGGAAATTAAGTAAGTTATGGATTCGTACGACAATTGATGGTAAAGGCTGAAATTATCACACAATCATGAAGGAAATCCCGAAGGAAAAACTATGGAGAATCCAACCCCTGCGAGGAACAATAACCCAGCAGTAATGCCTTGCCGAATTATCAGAGTAAGCAACACTAGCGGGCACATGCTACACCTTCCCGGTGGACAGCGGGTCATCAGCTATTCATGGGATGATGGCTCATTTCAAGTCTGGGACTTGGAGAAGGGCACGCAGGTTGGGGAGAAATGGGAGGACAAAGATGGAGAAGTGCTCGGAATGGCATTGTCGCCGGGCGGCAAGACAGTAGCAACTGGGAATATGGATGGCATAGTGAAATTGTGGAACATCGACACGGGCAAGGTTATCAAAACATGGACGGGGCACACAAATCCTGTGCGGTGTGTCTGTTGGAATCCAGACGGAGGGCAAGTGGTGAGCGGAACTGAACATGGAAGATTCCGCAAAGATGCAACATTCAGAGTATGGGATGTCGAGAGCGGAAAAAACTAACCTCGGACCAATCAACACAGACATGGAAAACACGTGGGCGGTTTGCTATTCATCCGATGGCAAGATGATTGCTACAGCGGGCAGTGACCTCAAAATCTGGGATGCCAACTCAGGCGAATTGCTCAAAACAATCAAGCGTTTTTTTACGTGCTTGGCATGGACCTCGGATGGAAAAACGCTGATTGCTGGTGAATCCAAGATCGACACAGCCACATGGGCTGTTCTTGACATGGGCAAAACCCACGTCAATTCCATTTCACTATCTCCCAATGAGTGCATCCTCGCAAGCACAACACACTTCAACAAGACAGTGCAACTATGGAACCTCGAAACCAATCAACTTATTGGAACACCACTCTACCATGAAGCCTACGTGAACTCTGTGACCTTTTCTGCAGATGGAAGGTTTCTCTTCACTAGCTGTATCTACGGTTGCATATACACATGGGACCTTTCCGCGATCGTCAAAGAAGCTAGCTTTCTGTTAGATATTGTAAGTTTACATTTCATTTCATCTTCAATTGCACTGATCTGCTCCCCAGGTTGATGCTAGTCCGCGTCCACCCCCAAAGATGAAAGGTGCTCCTCGAATACCCGCAGGAATCTTTGGTGATGCATTGCGACAGGCTAATGTATGTTATCTCTATCTATTATTCAACGCTTTCACAGATGGGTTGTCAGATACGCATTCGTCTATCTCAATCCTGGCACGAGTTAGTACATAACCACCTCACTTCAACACCACATCAATGCACTCTCAGTCCTTTTTACTCATTCTGGCACCGCTCCAAGTTAAATAGGATAACTGAACGCGACGCTAAATCCCGACCCCAACTTTTCAGTTGGACTTGGAATTTATCTGGTATACTGTGGCGCAAACGACATGAATCAGATATCCAGTTGCGAGAGGTCGAGGTCCCTTGCACATGGGCAAAGCCTGTGTGTATTTTTCCCTTTCACGTTTCTTCGCCAATGACCCTTTTTCACGCAGAGGAACTGTCATGCAACAGGGAAGCAAGCTACTAGCCTGTCTCGACCTCCCAAAATCCATGCCACACAACATCCTAGTGCAACAACTCAAAGCACCCCACCACCCTCACAGCCCATGACCGCCACTTCGACTTCTTCCGCTGCTGCCAGTACCCGGGAGGCAATTGGAACACCCCCGTGTCCTAACATCACCATAAGAGATTCTGGTTGGCGCACTTGTCTCATGCTCTGGGTTTGTTGTATGCCTATCCAGAACACAGACGGTCAGCATTAGAGTCTCAATCACAACCATGGCATTGGCTACTATAGCGACATCACGGCTAATATCGCTGTAATAGACAGTGAATGTTGGGCTCGTTTCTTGCTCTGGATTTGCTGTGCGTCTAATGAGCACAAGGGAAGAAACTTGTTTCTAATTCATATTTTCTGTTGTCATCCGGTTCTCATAACTGTTCTGCACTATATGTTTGTAATGTACTTCCGCTACCGTTTTGTCAAGTCTTATTCATTGACCTATGTAAACCATGCAGCACCCTTTTTTGGGACATTTACACTGCTTGCAGTACGTACATGTACTATCAACTTTGCACCCAGTTGTGATCAATGCTTGCGAGTTTCATGAATGAACACCGCGCTAAGCATGTTGTCGTTGGCGTGCATGTTATCCCTCTCGCTGGATCTCGCTGGCCCTGCCATACAACAAACTTGAAATGGTTTACCAAATGACGGCCCCTTCTGCATGAACAATCATATTCAGTAGCGCAGGAGCATTCGAAATCTATATGCGTAGCACATTCTTGGCTGATGGTAGGATATCAAATTCGATGAATGACTGGAAATGGCTTATCAGGACATGCATTAAAAATTATGCAATGGATTAGATATCCAGTTGCGAGAGGTCGAGATCTCTTGCACAGTACATTCTTTCTCTTCGATAGTTCATTATCACTGACTTGTTTTTGCGCAGAGAAACTATCACACAAGAAAGAAGCCAGTGCCTTGACCCCCCAAAATCCATACCATGGTTGAACGACCTGGTGCAGCAACTCAAGATACACTATCGTCATTACCTCTAACTGCTACTACCGCATCACTTGTCCCTCTCACTAGCACTACGGCGACAACAAGAACAAGTCCTCGTATCACCATTGCTGGATGGCGCGCCCGTTTTGTCGGTTGGGTTTGCTGCATATCTATTCAGAACATAAACTCGGATGGTCACCATTAGACACGCGGTCACAACTACGACATTAGATACTAGAACAATGTTGCGGCGTGATACATGATGGATGTTAGCCGTGGAACGGCTGTACGTCTGTTGAGCACAGGGCAGGAAACTTTTGGTCTTTCTCATTGACATTTTCTGTCGTCTCATACAGTCTCCATGACCATCCTACACTCTGTCATTGTATTACTTCCTCCATCTGCTACCGTTTTGTCTTTTGACAGTAGATTAATCAGTATAGCCCAGATTTTGATTTAGCTAGTGAGGCAGTGCCGACGACTAAAAACTTACATTGGACGTTGAGAACCAAAGTTAGAGAGAAGAGCATGATCGATTCTCAACGGGAATGTGGTGTCAGGAGATAGACACGGAGACCGAGGAACTGTATAATACCAGGGGAGAAACACAGAGATGCAAGTGTGCGGAATAGAAGGACTGTGATACAGAAGGGTCAAAGTGCCAGTGCTTATTGCCATGATTGAGCACTTAATTTGCACAGCCAGTGCTGATGCTGTGAAGCGAACACAAGGATCAAGCAAGGAAGACACACATGTAGAAGACTTCAACCACCACCTTCCTCCTGACTTGAATCTCAATCAAACAAAAGCGCCCATTCCGTCGACCAGCTTTCGTCTTCTGTGCACGGGTTGAGTACATCTATATTCTGAGTGAGTGATAAATTCATACGATATTTGATGGTAAAAGCTGAAATTATTACGCAATCATGAAGTGGATACTAAAGAGAAAGCATGGAGCATGCAGCCTCTGCAAAGAACAGTAACTCGGCGATAATGCCTTACCGAAAGATCAAACTAAAGATCACCATCAGCCACATCTTATACTTGCTTGATGAACAGCAGGTCATCAGTTATTCATGCAATGATGGGTCATTTCAAGTCTGGGACTTGGAGAGGGGCACACAGGTCGGGAAGGAATGGGAGGACAAAGAAAAAGGCGTGTACACCACAGCATTATCGCCGGACAGCAAGACTATAGCAACCGGGAATGAAGATGGGTCAGTGAAATTGTGGAACATCGACACAAGCAAGATTATCGAAACATGGATGGGACACACAAATCAAGTACAGTCTTTGTGTTGGAGTCCAGACGGTGGGCGAGTGGTGAGCGGATACAGAAGCTCTGGAATAGTCGATGCAACATTCAGAGTATGGGATGTCGAGAGCGGAAAAACTATCCTTGGACCAATCGGGGTAGGACAATACCTGAGCGCGGTTTGCTACTCGCCCGATGGCAAGACGATTGCTACAAGCGGCGATGACCTCGAAATCTGGGATGCCAACTCAGGCGAATTACTCGCAGCATTCGAGGGTTTTTTTACTTGCCTGGCATGGACCTCGGATGGAAAAACGCTGATTGCTGGTAAATCCAAGATCGACACAGCCACATGGACTATTCTTGACATGGGCGAAACTCGTGTGAAGTCTAATTCTCTCTCTCCCAGTGGGTGCATCCTCGCAAGTACACCAGAATTCGACAGGACGGTGCAACTGTGGAACCTCGAAACCAATAAACCCATCGGAACATCACTTCACCATGAAGACTACGTGAACTGTACAACCTTTTCTGCAGACGGAAGGTTCCTCTTCACTATCTGTATCAACGGCTACATATACAGATGGGACCTTTCCGCGATCGTCAAAGAAGCTGACTTCATTTAGATATTGTAAGCTTGGATAAATTTCATCTTCAATTACACTGACAGTGGATCTGCTCCCAAGGTTAATGCCACACCGCGACCAGCTCCAAGATGAAAGGTGTTCCTAGAATACCTGCAGGGTTCTTTGACGATGCACTGCGAGAGGCTAATGTATGTGATCTGTGATCTCTATCTATCATTCAGCGCTCTCACAAATATGTTGTCAGTTACGCATTCGTCTATCCCAATCCCATGAGCTACATAACCACCCCACTTCAACACCACGTCAACGCACCCTCAGTCCTTTTTACTCATTCTGGCACCGCTCCAAGTTAAATATAATATCCGAACGCGAGGTTAAATCCCGACCCCGACCCTTCAGTTGGACTTGGGACTTATCTGGTTTATTGCGCAGACAAGATGAATCGGACATCCAGTTACAAGATGTCGAGGTCCCTTGCACAGCGGGAAAGCCTGTGCGTATTTTTTCCTTTCGCGTTTCTTCACCAATGACCCTTTTCCACGCAGAGGAACTATCACGCAACAGGGAAGAAAGCTGCTAGCCTGTCTCGACCTCCCAAAATCCATGCCACGCAACAACCTAGTGCAACAACTCAAAGCACCCCACCATCATCACAGCAACCACCTCCCACTGCCGCTGCTTCGACACTTTCCGTTGCTGCCAGTACCCCGGGGACAATCGGAGCAGTCTCGCGTCCTAATATCACCATAAGAAATTCTGGTTGGCGCACTCGTCTCATGCTCTGGGTTTGTTGTATGCCTATTCAGAACACAGACAGTCAGCATTAGAGATGCAGTCACAACCACGACATTGGCTACTATAACGACGTCGTGGCTAATATCACCGTATTACACGATGAATACTGGACTTGTTTTTTGCTTTAGATCTGCTGTGCGTCTGTTGACTACAAGGGAAGAAACTTGCGATTCTTGTTTCTTATTCACATTTTCTGCTGTCTCATCCAGTTCTCATGACTGTTCTGCGCCATGTCGGTGTACTGCACTTCCACTATTATTTTATTTTTTGACCAAGTCTTATTCGTTGACCCTGGACAACTACGAAAATATGATCAGGATAATCAGATTGTGATTTAGTTGGTGAACCGGCGATGATGACTAAAAACTCACGTTGGCCATTGAGAACCAAGGCCCGAGAGAAGAGCATGATAAACAATGCGGTGTTCGACGTGAAGACCGGAGAACCGTGCTGGACCAGGCAGAAACACAAGGATGCAAGTGTGCGGAGCAGAAGGACCGTGACGCCGAGTGGTCAACGTGCATATTGTCATAATTGGGCGCTCAAACTGCACAATCAGTGCTGAAGCTGTGGAGCGAACACGAGGCAAAGAAGAAGCCACGCTTGCAGAAGACCTTAACGACGACCTTCCTCCTGCCTTAAATCTCCATCGAACGAAACGCCCACTTCGTCGTAGTTTTCGTTCCGCATTTGTCTTTCTGTGTAGAAGTCGAGTACATCTGAATTCTGAGTAAGTGATGAATTAGTATGGCAATTGATAGTAAGAGCTGAAACTGTCATTCACCCATTTTAAGTGAATCCTGAAAACAAAATCATGGATGCCCCTGCGAAGCACAAGAACTCAGCTACAGTGCCTTACAAAAAGATCAAAGTAACATACAGCATAAAGCACATGCTGCGCCTGCCCGGTGGACAGCGGATTATCATCTATTCATGGTATGGGCAATTTCGAGTCTGGGACCTGGAGAAGGGGATGCAGGTTGGGAAGGAATGGGGGGACAAAGAATTTGATGTGATGGCCATGGCATCGTCGCCGGATGGCAAGACGGTAGCAACCGGGAATATGAATGGCGCAGTGAAATTGTGGAACATCGACACAGGCAAAGTCATCAAAGAATGGACGAAGCATATAGAGAGATTGGAGTCTGTATGCTGGAGTCCAGACGAGGCGAGTGGTGAGCGGGATCCTCGGATTAGAAGATGATGATGGAACGTTCAGAGTACGAGATGTTGAGAGTGGAGAAACTATCCTGGGACCAATCCATTGCAAGGCAGGAGGCCTTAACGGTGTGGCAGTTTGCTACTCGCCAGATGGCAAGATGATTGCCACAGGCGGGTTCTGGCTGAAGATTTGGGATGCCAACACAGGCGAATTGTTCAAAACAATGTTCGACGTCATCGGAGTTATGTGCCTGACATGGACCTCTGATGGAAAAACGCTTATCGCCGGAGGAGGTCACATCAGGAAATGTGACACAGCCACCTGGACTGTTGTTCTTGATGGTACTGGCAGTCTATGCGTTACATTGCTCTGTGACTTGTACTCTATCTGTTGTGCTAAACGAAAGACAGGGTGTTACCCTGACGAAATACACTATCGGTTCGCTACTGAAGACCTTCGAACTGGACGACGAGATCTCGACGAGTCAACTGTTGTGTGTTTGGGCGAAAGCCCGCAGGGCTTTCCGGCCTGAAACATAGGTCCGTGCCTAAGGCGCAAGGTGAGCTGTGAGGGTGGGATGGGTCCGATCAGCTCACTAAAGTGAAGCGACTTATGAAGGCAGCGTACACTCTGCGTCGGGCAAACAGGGCTTGGGTAAAAGGAGAATGTGTAACTTGGTGAAACGTTCGATTGCAAGGCTGGTGAGTTTGTCCGCGCACTGGTCGGGGAGCGGCGGGTGGGTGCAAAATACGAAGCTAAAGTATTCGATGTAAGGAAACGACTGAGCTGCGAGGTGGGCAGAAGCAAAAGGTGCTGCGCCACCTCGCTTATTCCCGCGTAGACTAAATTCTACGCCCTGCCTCATGCCTCGGCGGGCTTAGAATGGCAACTCCACTACGATTTCACTATCTCCCAATGAACGCATCCTCGCAAGTACATCATTCTCCGGCAAGACAGTGCAACTATGGAACCTCGAAACCAATCAATCCATTGGAACGCTACTTCACCCTGAAGACGGGGCAAGGTCTATGACTTTTTCCACAGACGGAAAGTTCTTCGTCACTGGCTGCATCGACGGCCACCTATACACATGGGACCTTTCCGCTATCCTCAAAGGAGCTGGCCTCCTGTCAGATATTGTAAGCTTGGATACACATCATTTTCGATGATGCTGATAATGAATCTACTTCCCTAGGCTGATGCTACACCGCGACCGGCTCCAAAAATGAAAGGTACTCCTCGAATACCTCCCGGGTTTTTCAACGATGCACTGCTAGAGGCTAATGTATATGATCTCTATCTTTTATTCATTGTTTTGACAAATATGTTGTCAGTTGCGCACTCGTCTATCCCAATCCCATGGGCCACATACTAATCACCCTACTCCAGCACCACGTCCAACACATCCTCAGTCCCCTTTCCTCATTCTGGCGCCGCTCAAAATCACATAGGTCAACTGAGTGCGATACCCAATCCCAATCCCGATATTTCAGCTTGAAACCTACTTGAATGCTACGCAGACAGGATGGGCCGGGCATCCAGTTGCGAGAGGTCGAGGTCCCTTGCACGGCGGGAAAGCCTGTACTTTTTTCAAAAATTCTCGTTCTTCTTAACCATTGACTCTTCTTCGTACAGAGGAACTATCACGCGAGAAAGAAACTAGCCGCCGGCTCATCTCGATCTTCTAATACTCGTACCACGCAGCAACACAGCATGACAACACAGATACTATTATCGTCGCAGCAACTACCTCCAACTGCTAATACCTCGACACTATCCGCTGTCCCTAGTATCGCCGAGGCACCGAGAACAACCTCGCGTCCTCGCATCACCATAAACTCTGAATTTCGCGCTCGTTTCATGCCCTGGGTTTGTTGTGTGCCCATTCAAAGCGTAGATGGTTATTAATGAAGTTCATTCTGGTTTGTGTGCTCACTCATTGTTGTGACTTGTCGCATCCAATTCTTCACGACTTTCCTGCCATCATCGTAGGGTATCTTCAGCATGCAGCATGTTCGGCATCAGGCCTTGGGTATCCGATCGATCGTATGATATATAAGGATGACATAAAGTTGACGCGCTTGAGAGTACCGGGAGTCGCAGCAGTAGCCGCATGTTGCCCAAGTCTAGACGCACATGTGGCTGTGCCGACAGACCCGGAAAACATCTTTGTGGCCCCTCCTGAGGGAGTTATGTAGGCGCGTCAATCAAAGTCTATTCCAATATCCTATGGTCCGTAGTTACCGTCAGATAATTAAAAATACCAAACACCCTTTCTGGGCCCTCAGTATACATGGACGTAAGACCTCTCGACTTTCACCTCTGTACGTTGTCCTTCGATCGGCATGAATCTATGCGTCACTACCAAAAACGTACTTATTCAGAAAAAGAACCCAAGTACGCCCGCAGCAGCTCCCGCAGCTACGCCCAGCCCCAGCACTGCCTCTGTTCGCCCTGCAGCGCTGGAAGTTGTCGTGGCTTGTGCGCTCGACGTACTCGATGATGACCCGCCGGACGAAGGAGCTGTGCCAATGGAAGCAGGTGTGCCACTGGTTATGGGAGTAAGTATGCCAGTAGGGGTAAGGCTGAGGGATGAGAAGAGAGAGGAGAGCGAGGCATCGTATGAACTAGTGTTAATCGAGTAGCTGGCAACAGTGATGGTAAAGCCGTTTTCCACTGATCTATACGCCGCTTATATGAGTATTTGCTTTGAAGGGAAATATGCATAAAGAGAAAGTCACATACGATGAGTCGATTACTCCTGTTGTTCCCGCTTGCACACTAGCGATGAATGAAAGCACAAGGGCAGACGTGAGTTTCATGGTGAAGATGATAGTACAACAAGACTGTGGTTCGTCAGAGAGGCGGATTATTGAGACTAGTAGTCACTCGTGTCGTCTCCTTGTCGCAGATGTGTTCAAGAGGCAACTCACGACGAGGACTTTATGTACGGTAAACACTTAACTGACCATTGCTGTGCACGCAGCAGAGGAATCCCTTGATATATGAACAAATTATGTCAACATTGTACGGCGCATCTTGAGAAACTGCCACCGTGATGGGATGCAAGTAGAACCATTCCATCACTGCGGAAACAAGATTTTAACCCCTAATGAGCATATCTCCACAAGTACATCATCCAAGATAGCACGACTATAATGTTGATATACTCATCCACCCACGCCGAAGATCGTTCAACTGTGCTTGGGCCCCAAAGCATGCCATAGAGAGCTGAGTAAAGCCTGGTTACTGGTTGATAGATAAAAGAAAAATGTGCGTTATACACAGATTTGTTGACATTGAGACGATGGTGTCAAGGAGGTGGAATGCAGAAGTTGTTGTCTTGAGCTGTAGGTCAAGGTACCAGAATAAATAACGTACAGAATTAGTGCATGAACCCCACTATGCTTAATTTAGTGAATCTCCGTGACAAGCGTTGGAACGACGTGATCCCGTTTGATCGTCGGATCGACTGAGATGTTGATACTGATCTTGATCCAGGAATATATAAAAAGACACAAGGAAAACGTACGAGATGTCGCACCAGGCAGAAAGAGTCTCGCAGATGTTATGTTCCTGGTGAAGCTTGAAGGAGAGACTCTCCATCAAAACTCTAGGTATACCTGTTCAGGGCTCCAAGACACCTTCCTCTGAACATGAGGACTTAGAATATAATCATTGAGAGTGCAAAGGCTATGAAGGTACCATAGTTACGCTGTATAAAAGGGCGATTCCAAAATAGATTGCGCGAATTGGAGGACGCGAGCAGCTCAGTAATGTCCTTGTTTGCATCAAGGGGCGTCCCAGCAATGGAGGTGTTCGTGCTCGTCTCAGTGAGTTCACTCGCTGATGACTATATCCAATCGCTGGGTATCGGTAAGGTAGTTGCTAAGGTGTGGGTTATCGCTGTTGTCAGTGTCGGTGGTAGCCCAACCTTCCTACTTTCAGGAATTCTGCCAAAGGCGAAGAGTGTCTGTACCAGCGACGTAACTCGAGTATCAAAGGCAGGAGTGTAGATATCGTACTTGGAGATTCGGAAGTGAGATAGTTCATCCCATCGTTTGAACTTCAGGTCTTCTTTTGAGCACTACATGTAGAGAATGCTGAGATGGCAGCTTCGCTGGTAGCGCATTCCACAAGTCAACGTGCTGAAAGGTTGCCATCGGAAGATGGATTTAGGAGCAAGACCGTCGAATTTGTCTGTTCGGTACTGCACAGAAATGTTGCTCCGAGTAGCAGATATATATATGGAAGAGAAGGTGAGTGATCAGATGAAGACTTGAGAAACGTGAGCAGGATGGCCAGATCACGAAGAAGGCGAAAAACTTGCGTTGGACGTTGACAACAAGGGCAGGAGAAGATGCGTCGAGTTGGACTCTCTAAGGAAATGTCGTGTGAGGGAATATATATGAAGACTGCAAAATTATATTGGCCCAGCAGGCTTGTGGGATTGTAGGATCGCGATGGTCAGGGGTCAATGCAGATGAAGGAAGTGAGCATATTGTCCAAAACAAGCCTTGGGCGCTTAAATTGCACAGCCAATGTAAAACTGTGAAGCGAATACGACCAAGGAAGACGCACGTGTAGAAAACTTCAACAACGACCTCCCTCGTGACTCGAATATCTATCGAACGAAGTACCCACTCCGCCTTTCGTTCCGCTTTCGTCTTTCTCTGTATCTGTTAGGTCTCTGGATGTTGAGTAAGTGATGGAGTTGTATGGAATTTAGTAGCGAGAGCTGACACCCATTAAGTGAATCCCGAAACCAAAATCATGTGCTATGCAGCATCTGCAAAAAAAGCACGAGAATTTAGCGACAATGTCTTATCGAGATATCAAAATAAACAGCGCCGTCAAATAGATCGTATACCTACCCGGGGGTCAGCGGATTATCATTTACTCATTGAAGCGAAGTTTGTGCGCTGGAGTCCGGATGGCCGATCGCGAGGACGAGTGTTGAGCGGATCCGAAGATGGAACATTCAGAGTACGGGATATTGAGAACTATCATCGGACCAATCAAGGCAGGGAAGTACATGTTAGCGGTTTGCTACTCACCTGACGGCAAGATAATTGTAACGGCTGAATCTTGAGATTGACGCCAAGTTCTAACACAAGCAAATTGCTCAAAACACTCGAGGGACGAGTTATGTGCCTGACATGGACCTCGGGAAGCTTATTGCTGGATCAAGAAATTCGACACAGCCACGTTGGCTCGGACGTGGCGAGATCATCGTTCTACTATCTCCCCATGCACGCACGAGATCCTTTGGCCAGCCTGTACATGTGCGTTTCTTCTCTCCAACAGTTCCTTTTTTTCGCTGACTCGTTTTCGCGCAGAGAAACAATCATTCTAGAAGAAGCCAGCGTCTCGACCTTCCAAGATCTATGCTATGCAACAACCTAGTGCAGCAACTGAAGGAGCACCACTATCGTCACCTCCAACTGCTAATGCCTCGACACTTCTCGCCGTCGCTGGTACTGCTGCGACAGGACCAACATCAAGGCCTTGTGTCACTATTTCAGGATGGCGCGCTCGTTTCGTAGGCTGGCTTTGCTGCATGCTTGTTCAGCACACGAACAGTCAACAGCCGAGACGCAGTCGCAACTACTGCACTGCCACTGGAATGACCTCGCGACAGAATATCATTAGAATACAAACCGGATACTGGACTCCTTGGGTGTTCTGGATCACTATGCATCTGTTGAATGGACACACTATCGTCTCATGGCCATCTGCACTCCGTCAATGTATTGCATCATATTTCCTGCTTCTTCCTGCAACGGCTGTGTCTTGTTTCACAGATGCTACAGTACGCTTCATGAGATGGGACATAGGTACACTACCTGATCCCTCTGCCTGTGGCTGTGCCGACAGACCGAAACAATTGCTAACCTTATAAAACAGCACGAGGGTGTTGTGTGGGCGCCGATCAATCAAAGTCTATTTCAATATCCTGTGGTCCGTAATTATCGTCGGATAAACAAATAAACCAAACACCCTTTCCGGGCCCGCAGTATACATGGACGTAAGACCTCTCGACTTTTACTCCTGCACGTTGTTCTCCGATCAGCATGAATACATGTGTCACCACCAAAAACGTACTTATTTAGAAAAAGAAGTCAAGTAAGCCCGCAGCAGCTCCGGCAACTAACCCCAGCCCCAGCACTGCCTCTGTTCGTCCTGCAGCGCTGGAGGTTGTCGTGGCTTGTGCGCTCGTCGTACTCGATGAAGACCCGCCAGACGAAGGAGGAATTGTGCCAATGGAAGTAGGTATGGAAGTAGGTGTGCCAGTAGGGGTAATGCTGAGAGATGAGAAGATAGAGGAAAGAAGCGAGCTGGTGTCAAACGAGCTGGTGTCATAAGTGGTGGTAAAGCCGTTTGATCTATACGATGTTATGAGTATCTTCCTTTGAAAGGAAATAGGCATAAAGAGAAAGCCACATACAATGTGGCTCCGTTCACTGTTGTTCCTGCTTGCGCACTAGCGGTGAATAAAAGCACAAGGGCGAACGTGAATTTCATGGTGAAGATCAAAGTACAATAACACTATTTGTTCGTCAGAGGGAGATGATTGGAATTGAAACTACTATAGCAGTAGTCGCTCGTTTCGTGTACTTGTCGGTTCAGGATGCAGCTCACGGCGAGGACTTTATATACGGTAAACAGTCAACTGACCATTGCTGCGCGCGTAGCAGAGGGATCTCTTGATACATGAATAAATTATGTCACCTTTACAGCGCAAGCAACCGCCACCATGATGTGATGCAAATAGAACCATCCGATCACTGCGGAAACGAGATTTCAACGCTAAACCCCTAACCGCTGAGCGCATCCTTGCAAGTACATCACCCAACGACAGCGCAGCTATAGAACCTCGAAACCAATCAATTCATTGCAACACCACCTCACCATGAAGACAGGGTGAATTCCGTAACTTTTTCTACAGGCGGAAAGTTCCTCATCACTAGCTGCCACGGCAATCACCTATACACATGGGATATTATCAAAGAAGCTGACCTGTTAGATGACATGTGCTTCGAATACATTCATTTCCGATGACAATGACGATGGTTCTGCTCCCCCAGACTGATGATATATCGCAACCAGCTTCAAAGATGAAGAGTGCTCCTAGAATACCTGTAAGATTCGTTGACGATGCACTGCAAGAGGCTGATGTATGTGATTCTCATTTATTATTTTATTATGCAATGTCTTGATAAATATGTTACGCACTAGTCAGTTTGCTCAAATCCTTCCATCGCGGCATGTTGATGCACTAATTCACCTATGGCGAAGATCGTCCAGCTGTGCTTGGGCCCAAAAAGCACGCCGTCGAGAGCTGAGGAAAGCTTGCTTACTAGCTGATAGATAAAAATAAAAACGTGCATCGTACACAGGTTTGTCGACATTGAGACGAGGGGAGCAATGAGGTATTGAATGCAGAAATTGTTATCTTGAGCCGTGGGTCGAGGTACCGAAACAGAACTAGTACATGAACCCCGCTATGCCTAAATTAGTGAATCTCCGTGACAAGTGTTGGAGCGGGCGTGATCTCATTTGATCGTCAGATCGACTTGAGACGTTGATACTGATCTTGATCAAGTAATACGTAAAAAGACATGAGAAAAACGTACGAGATGTCGCACCAGCAGAAATAGTCTCGAAGATGTTGCGTTCCCAGTGAAGGAGAGGCTCTTCATGAGTCACCAATAGGCGTCTTCTTGGAATGATTTGATCAAATGGCTGAAGGGCTCGACCACAACGGCAAGGACGCTAGTTCTTTTGCTCCTCAGCATCCATAATGCTGTTAGATCACAAATGTTTCCCGATACCTGCCGCATCGTGTGTGTCATCGACTTTCGTGGAGGCTGACGGCGACTGTCGAGCTGACTCGAAGGCTGATGATAGGAATACAACATCCAACCATGGGCCAGAGTCTGCCACAGACTTGCCAAGCACAGACTGTCCATAACCAACACTTTTCGATAGACAACTATGCGATGGTGACGAGAGTACTCAAAGGCCTTTGCCTGTGGCTGTGCCAACAGACCGAAACAACTCGCTGGCCCCTGTAAACAGCCTGAAAGAGTTGTGTAGGCACGTCAATCAAAGTCTATTTCAATATCCTGCTATCCATAGTTATCATCGGATAAATATGCCAAACACCCTTTCCGGGCCCGCAGTATATTTGGAAGTAAGACCTCTCGACTTTTACCCCTGTATATTGTCCTCTGATCAGCATGAATACATGCGTCACTGCCGAAAACGTACTTGTTTATAAAAAGGAGCCAAGTAAGCCCGCAGCAGCTCCTGCAGCTAACCACAGCCCCAGGCCCACTTCTGTTCGTCCTGCAGCGCTAGAGGTTGTCGTGGCATGTGCGCTCGTCGTACTCGATGAAGACCCGTTGGACAAAGAAGACGTTGCGGTAGGAGGAATTGTGCCAATGGAAGTAGGTATTCCAGTAGGGTTGGCAGTGCTGAGGGATGAGAACACACTTTGCAGAGATGATGACTGAGAAGATAATAGAGTGGAAAGCGAGGAACGAAGCGAGGTAGTGTCAAAAGAGGTAGCACTGGAAAGCGGAGCGCCTGATCTGTTATACATGAGCATTTTTGTTTGTTTTGAAGGGAAGTAGGCATAAAGAGAAACTTGCATACACTGGGATTCCGCTGGGTAGGATCAAGCTAGAATGTGTTGTTGCTGCTTGCGCACTAGCGATGAATGAAAGCACAAGGGTGGACGTGAGTTTCATGGTGAAGATCAAAGTACAATAATACTGTTTTTCATCAGAGAAGGAGATGATCGAAACCGAGATTAATAGTCAATCGTGCCGTGTACTTGTCGCAGATGGGCTCGAGAGGTAGCTCACGGCGGGTACTTAAAAACTCAACTTGCAGAGTAATCTTGTATATAAACAAATTATGTCACCTTTACGGCACCACCCAGATTTTAACCCCTAATGAGCGCATACTCGTAAGTACATCATCCAAGACAGCGCAACTATAGAACCTCGAAACCAATCAAGCCATTAGAACACCACTTCACCATGAGGACAGGATGAATTCTGTAACCTTTCTACTGGTGGAAGGTTTGTCATTAGCTGCCACAACAACTACCTCCGCCATGAGATTGTTCATCGCGGTGATAATGCACTCATCGAAGATCGTTGAGCTGTACCTAGGCCCCAAAAGCATGCCGTAGAGAGCTAAGGAAAAGCTTACTAGTCGGTGGATAACAGAAAAACGTGCGTAGTACACAGATTTGTTGACATTGAGACTGAGGATGGCGTGTTCCCGTTTGATCATCGAATCAACTTGAGATATCGATACTGATCTCCATCAAGGAATGTATGAAGAGACACGAGGAAAACATAAAAGATGTTGCACCAGCAGAAAGAGTCTCAACAATGTTGCGTCCTCGGCGAAGGAGAGACTCCATGAAAACTCTAGGTATACCTGTTCACGACTCCGAGATATCTTCCTCTGAACATGGGGACCCAGAGCTGGGAAAATAAAATTACTAGGAGGGCAAAGGCGATGAAGGTGTGATGGAGCTACGTCGGCAACTCCAAAGTACATTGCCCAAATTGGAGGACGCAAGCGGCTCGGTAATGTCCTCAGGGACGTCCCAGTGAGGGAGGTTCGTGCTCGTCTCAGTGAATTCACTCGCTGATAACTATGTCCAATCGCTTGGCACCGGTAAAGTAGTTGCTGAGGTGTATGCTATCGTACTTGTCGGCTGTCATTGGCAGCCTTGTCCTCTTACTTGAATTCTACTGAAAGTCTGTACCAGCGATGCAACCCGAGTATCAAAGACACGAGTGCAGATGCCGTACTAAGGCAGCACTTCGTTGACAGTGCATTTCAAAAGTCAACAGGTACCATCGGAAGAAGGCTTCGAGAAGAAGACCGTTAAACGTGTTTGTTCGGCACTGCACACGTACGTTTCTCCGAGTATCTAGACGTAGATCTGGAAGAGAAGGAGAATGATTAATTAGGCGAAGACTAGAAAAATGAAACCAGGAGGCCAGATTGCAAATTAGGTAGTGTGGCGACAAAGAAGGCGAAAAATTCAGGTTGGACAATGAGAGCAAGGGCCGGAGAGAAAAGCATCATGGGCCGAGTTGGTCAATGGAGATGCAATGCGAGGGAATAGGTACGAAAACTGCAGAGCCGTATCGGCCCAGGCAGGATTGTGGGACCACGAGAGCGAGGGGTCAACGCAGATGAAAGAGGTGTAAATATTGTTCAAGGATAGCATTGGGCGCTTAATCTGCACAGCTAGTATTGAAATCGTGAAGCAAACACAATGATGAAAAGCAAGAAACACCTGCGAATACTTGATCAACGAGTACATTCGAGTAAGTGATGAATTCGTATGGCAATTGATGGCAAATGTTGACGTACCCATTATGTATGTGAATGGTGAAACCAAAATCATGCGACAGCCGGCCTCTGCGAGACACGAGAATTTAACAACAATGCCTTACCGAATGATCGAAGTAAAGAGCGGCATCAGGCACATTCATGCATCTGCCCCGTGTACAGCGGATTATCATATATTCATGGGATGGGTCATTTCGGATCTGGGACTTGGAGAGGGGCATGCAGATTGGGATCACAATGAATTCGGAGTGGAGGCAATAGCATTATCGCCAGATGGCAAGACGGCAGCAACCGAAAATTATTGATGGTGCAGTGAAATTGTGGAACATCGACACGGGAAGGTCGTTAAAGACTGGACGAGGCATACAGGAATTGTAAGCTCTGTGTGCTGGAGTTCAGACAGATGGCGGATGGTGAGCGGATCCAAAAACATTCAGATTGTGAGATATCCAGAGCGGAAAAAGCCATCCTCGGACCAATCGGTGCAGATAAATACGTGTACACAGTTTGCTACTCACCCGATGGCCATGGCAAGATGATTGCCACAGGCGGGAGCAAACTGAGAATCTGGAATACCGACACAGGCGAGTTGTTCAAAACAATACTGAAGGGTTTTTTTACGTGTCTAGCATGGGCCTCGGCCATCTGTAATGTTACTGTTAGATCATCAATGGGTTCCCGACGCGTATCCGCTTTGCATGTATCACTGATTATCTGTGCGCACTCTCACCGAACTGGACGTCATGGTGTTCTTTGATAAGACTAGTACCCAATAGCTGGGCATCTCGCTAATGAGAATATCAGCTGATAGCTGTCCTAGTGCAGTTGGTACTAACTCTGGGACCGGCGAAGATACAGAAAGCTCGTGGTAATCATGAGATCCGGGTGGCTCTAGACTGAAAGCTGAGCGCTGAAATAAAGTCCGTGGAAGCTTAAATGACAGCGCTTGACACCGCCGAGGGCCAGCTGCTGATCGGAATAAAACTCCGATCGAATCCAATCATGGACCTGGCTTGTCCATAACAGTCCATACTAACTTTTCGATATAGACGCCTTTTAGGCAGCGACAGACAACTTCCTGGCCTATAGGAAACAGCCTGAGGGAGGTGGGCGCGTCGGACGTTTGTTAAAGCCTATTTCGATATCCTGCGATCCACAATCATCCGATAAATAAAATACACTAAATACCCTTCCCGGACCCGCGGTTGCCCCGCAGTACACACGGACGTGAGACCTCTCCACTTTCACCCCTGGACGTGTCCTCCGATCGGCATGAATACATGTGTCACCAACGAAAACGTATCCATTTAGAACAAGAACCCAAGGAGGCCCGCAGCAGCTCCCGCAGCCAACCCTAGCCCCAGCCCCGCCTCTGTACGTCCTGCAGCACTAGATGTTGTCGCAGCTTGTGCGCTCGACGTCGATGTTACGGTGGGAGGAACTGTGCCGAGGGATGAGAGCACGCTCTGCACAGCTGATGACTCAGAAGAGTAGAGAGAGGAAAGCAACGAGGTAGCAGCTGTGGTGTCTAATGAGACGGTACTAAAAGGCAAGCCGCTCGATCTGTATAGGTGAGTTATATGAGTATTTTTGTTTCGATTGGGGGAAATAGGCATAGAGAAAGTCACATACGCTGGGATTCCGGAGGGCAGGACTACACTAGAAATCGTTGTTGCTGCTTGCGCACTGGCGATGAATGAAAGCAGCAGGGTGGACGTGAGTTTCATGTTGGTGAAGATGAAAGTACAACAAGACTGTTGTTCGTCAGAGAGATAGGGTTATTGAAGCTGAGACTGGTAGTCACTCGTGTCGTGTGCTTGTCGTCTTTCGGAAGAGCTTGAGAGGCAGCTCACGGTGGGGACTTATATATGGTGAAGTTTAACTGACCATTTATGCTGCGTACACAGCAGAGGAATCTATTGGCAATATAAATAAAGTCGTGTCACCTTTACGGCGCATGCAGGCGCCACTTTGATGGGACCCGACTATGTTCTAAGACACACCTCATGGTCTGTCTATCAACAGCTACTCGGGATCCAAATTTGCTTGAATCTGTGCTGTTGTGACATTCACGATTAGCATGCGCGCCCCTCACGACCATATACACCGGTCCGGGAATGAAGGTGGGACAATATTGTTCACACCGCTAGTGGTGCTAGCTTTACTATTTCATGACCAAAGTTTCTTCATAATCCCTCTAAGCCCACCTTCCTTCGAGTTCTCTTTCTCTACCTTCGCAGTACCTTGGACCTGAGCCTCGGCGTCCGTCCCACTCTGCGCGTAACGCCGTTTATACTGCGCAGGGGTTTCGCCCACTGTACCATGTTTCCACATGCCTCTGCGCGCAACTCTAGAGGAGGCATAATGGGTGTGAGGTTGTTCCCCACAAAAGTGGAGCAGATTAATGTACGTCGGTGTAAAAACTTACCGCGACTCAGCCTCAGCTTTCAAAAACTCATCCTTTCCATACTTCCCGTACTCGGCACCTGCTTGTTGGTAGGTCAGGCCCGTGCCGGCCCGGATCATCTCAAGTGCGAGACTCCGGCCTGTGATAAGCCAGCCTGGGAGGAACGGCGGCGGGAGAGTGACCACAGATACCTATTTGACAAGAGTGTGAATGACAGTCAGTTGGCGGAATAGGGAAGTGCCGGTGCATACAATACGAGAATATTGATCACGTCGAACGAGTTGGCAGTAAACTATCCTGCCCTCGATCATATCCTTCAACCACGCGAGAGCTTCTACAGCATATGGCTGGGCTTGGCGACCAAAGTGTGATCCCTGCACGTAATGGACCAGCAATTCAGTCGGGGTGGTCTCGTCCAGAACTCTCTTGAGCCCTACTTGTACAACCAACGCACCTCGGGCGCATCAACACCTGCAATACGAACGTGGATTGTTTTCTCTTTGAGCTCTTTTTGATTCATGTGAGTGAGCGCATATTTCATGGGAAAAAGAGAGATACAAACGGACCTTTGCTCAAAGTCGGTACTCTCCTGAATTTCAGTGGCCACCCCCACCCAAAGCCAGGGGTATGATACAGCCTGAAATTATCTGCATCCCCTACACTTGGCGTACCCATCACAAATCAGCCAATTCCAAAGCCCACATAATGTTGGGATTCAACTCACCTCGTTACAACACCCCTCACCCATCTCTTCCGCTGAAGTATATCAGGCGTAATCCACTCAGCTGTCCTCAAACGCCTAAAATACCGCCTGTATACGAATGTCGCGCCAAGCGTCGAAACAGAGCCCAGGAAGAAGCTGGATAAAACAAGATATGCAGCGGGACGCGATACGAGCTCGTATGCTTTGGATCTGAGGCGGTCTTTGACGTTGGCATTATACTCCTGAAGAGTATCTCTCGCGTTAGCTTGCACGGTGGCCACACGCGTCTTCAAAGTGTCTTTCATAGCAGACCAGCGCGCTTCAAGTCCGCGCTGTTCAGAAGGTGGAGATGATGTGTACTCTTCTGACGCCTGCTGCTTCTGGATCCATGGAAGACGCATTGGTCAAAGTGGTCACAGTACTAAGCTAGCACTAGTCCACTATCAGAAGATAAGGAGACCAACAGTGGTCATCTTGAACTAATAAGCGTACTGCACAGTGGTCAACTTAGATCTTGATCACATACAGGTTTTAAATGTTCTAGCTCTCTATGTAGAGTCTGATCACAGGCCGTTGAACCAAAGGATGTCGCCATCATCAACCGAACTGAGTACTTCGACGTTAACAACTACTATTAGCCGAATGACTAAGCTACGGGAAAGTCCGACAGATGAGTTCCTCCATGTGACTCCGCCACGCCACTACTAACTCGGACAACCAGAGCATGCTGCATTGAAATTCGAAGACCCTGCAGGGCAGAAGTACGTCGACTCGTTGGTCTCAATAATACCCGTTTTCTGCATCCAGTTGAACAGGTTATACACGCATGTTCAGAACTAAGCATTGCACCTACATTGTAATAACAGTCGCAAAAGTCTCCTTCGGTGTCATTGACTCTGTAACTATATCATGTAAGTCTCTTTTACTTTGAATCACCTGTCTTATGGTTGAGCACACTCACAAGCAATGGTATCCACTATGCACTGTGCACTGCTCCTTGAGGTTGTAAGTCACGCTGTTGTACGTGACGGATGACGCGCATTCCATGCACTGCGCCATAACGTACGCGACAAGCGTACAGAGCACTGTGATGGATGTGGGGATGCGCATGGTGGATTTACCTAACCGAAATATCCAAACAAAACTCATATACCTTGCTCGTCACCTCATAAGTATATAATACTTCCGTGGTGCTTCTTGACTAGGCTTTAATAGTTCATCAACGTTCATTTATGCGGGTCAACATTCTTGCAAAACATTGATTATTTTTCCAGAATTCAGTTGTCGTTGTCGATGGACTGGTAACCGAGCGTGCATTCGGAGCTGTGAAGTTACTGATCCCTTCAAATGTTGGACATAGGTACGGCGAGCGAGTCTTGAAATTGATCTATTGCAAGCTGGTATAACGACAGCCCGTGGATGAAGACATGAGTATTAACTGTTGATGCGGACAGCGGTATGATACGGCATCGCCCTGGGAGACAGGTAAGTACTCTGCATAATATTTCTTCCGACCACGGATCGCACTTAGATCGCTAATATTCGCTAATTCCTAAGCAAACCTGACCATCCATTTACGATATAAGTCACGACGTCTGACCCCCCTTCCCCCCAGTAAGTGCTTCAGGTCTCCTGACTGTGCAACTTCGTCACACTATTGTCTGCAGATTGGTTGTCGCATGTAACAGTGTGGAGTCTTGACAGAGAAAAGGTTCCAGGTATCCTAGCACAAAAAGTGAGCTTGACACTTCCTGTTAACTTCATTTGCACCATAGGCCCCGCTGGCTATATAACGCCTAGATTCGTTCCTACTGCAGGTTTTGTCTCTATGAGCTACTCCACCAAAATAAGGATACGGGCAGGACTGATATGTGCGCACCGCAGCCTTTCTCGAAGGATAATCCGCACCAGATCCGCAACCATGATAAATCCGCGCTGAAACCCTCTCAATTGGGTCCACATCGGGCATTGCGACTGATGTTGATCATCATACCCTTGCCCTTGAATTGCTGGCCTACACAGTGATCTTAAGAGCGTTATTATATTCACATTCAATCATGGAACCATACGCGATCGAGGTTGGGAATACCCGCCTCGACAAGCGCACCAATTGTAGGTTTATCTCGTTCGCCGTGAAGTTGGTAAACTAAAAAAAGATTAGAAACCGGAAAACTGATGTCGGACCAAATAAAGCAGTCAGTTACAATGTAAGTTAAGACGCGAGAGCCCTAGCCCTGACACAGCCAGAACTTCAGTAGGCGCTCCAGAGGTACGCAAGTGGTAGTTACAGACAGAGTTCGTGATCGTGGAAGAAGCGCCTGTGCTACTTGCGGAAGTACCATTTGTCGAGGAATCGAGAATGATGATTTTGAGTTAGCTAGATTGATCTTCATCTGCCTAGACTGAGGTTGACTATCAGAGGCAAGACACTAATAGATACCGCCTCGTACTCATAAATTATACGCAGAACGCACGAGCTATCATATTGATATACAGGACCTGCCTCTTGTCCCGTGCCCTCTTGTCCAACTTCCGTAGGGAAAGTTGAATGTGTGATGCGGAAAAAAGAACCATTCTTACAGCCTGTTCAAAGTGTCCTGTGATTGTTCAGGCATATGGTAAGATATTCAATGCTTCGTGCCAGGTCTCGGCAAATCTCTTGGGCTTGTAGTCACATTTGAAGCTTGTCATGTGACAGTGACTACGATCTGCAAGGATCCCGTCTTGTGTTCTTATCTGTCTGACATCTTCATGTGCTCCTTAAGAAGGTCGCGTCACACCTAGGCCTGATAAATGAACTATGCTCGAGTCATCAGGCCAGGTGTCTGATCCTGTGATCCCTGAATGTAGTCCCGATTGTCCGAATATCTATGGAATCCGTGAAGAGGACTTGTCATCGCGTACAGTTATCATTAATGCGTCGTGGAAATACTGGCTGTTGACATGTCGTCATCTCCCGAGTTTCCTCCGCCCAACACTTTTAAACTAATATTATCACCACGACGTCATATGTGGAGAATTCCCACAGCAGCATGATGTGCTGTCTGCAACTTTGTGATTAGATCAGGGTAGGTGATTGAATATTGTTGTCCAAAGTTGTCGCATGACCGTCAGTCGTATGAATGAGGACGCAGAGCAATTGCAACCGTTCTTGTCCTGCTAATGCATTATACATATGTAGTAACAAGATACGTATTGCATTAAGGCATCTGTAATTGCAAGTTTGAATAATGCATTAGGTCATGGTAACTACAAGACGTTCACAGGCTGGTCAACCGACCGTTTCACACAAAATGAACATAAAGAATCAGCAGGACATTATCAATGGACAAGAGCATGCATCATGTGTGGTGTTTCGACGGCGGTTGAAGTCATGTGTGGAGAACCTCTCCCATGATGGGGTTATACATAGTTGGAGCTTGTCGTAAATCAGCCATCAAAGCGAAGGATGTCATTTTGAAAGGTTATCTGGTGACCAGACACCAAGTGGCCCCATCTGGTTTTGCAACGGATCTCCAACAAATTTATATAGACTTATGGGGAAAAGTGATTATTTTTGGGGGTAAAGTTCTTACACTGCAGACAAATTGCAATGTGGATGATGCGGACAACAGCCGTTCGTTGCGGAGATAGTCCGTCAGTACGTCAGTTATAATCAGCAGTAGCAATGCAGGTCAATAGCGTATTCATCTGGATATCCTTCCCCCGTTCGGACCCTCCAGGATGGCTCCAGGGTCGCTTGCGTTCGTGTTGCTGCTTGTCTCGTATGCGGTCGCGTCAAGTTCTTCGGCCACGGTTTCTGCTTCTGCATCTGCATCTAACAGTAGTACCCCCGGGCCTGTCACCAGTAGCATCAGCTCAACGAGCAGCGCGAGCATATCAACTAGTGGCACTGCAACATCTGTGTCGACAACGTCCTTGACTTCCTACCTTGCTACTGAGACCGGTCCTTTAACTTTGCCCATCTCACACTACTCTTTCACTCCGTATCCGACTCCAACGCTCGCATCAGAGCCACCAGTTTTCCCTGCAACAGATCCTCTATGCCCCCCTCCTGTCAGCGCAGACCCGGTGGTTGTGCCTAACTTTGCTCCGGCTTGGGCAGCCGCTTACACGAAGGCAACGTCTATGGTGTGTGGAGTGAATGTTCTTGATAATCTAATTTTCTAATTTTGCGTACAGATCTCCAACTTCACTATTGAGGAAAAAGTCAACATTACTACAGGCGTTGGCTGGGCTAATGGTCTCTGTGTTGGGAACACTGCTCCTGTTGGAGACTTCCCTGGCTTGTGTCTTCAGGTCAGTAAATCATAATGTTCCTTTTGACGAGTGTCAAATCAGCTGGCATATCTCTAGGATTCACCGCTTGGAGTTCGGGATACTGACCTCGTTACTTCATTCCCCGCTGGTATCACTACCGCATCCACGTAGGTCTTAAATGTGAAATTCTTTCACCTCGAATGACATATTGATACATTGTGATGCAGCTGGAATCGTGCTCTCATACGCGCCCGAGGTCTCGCAATTGGTCAAGAGAACCGAATGAAGGGTGTCAATGTCGCTCTGGGACCCATGATGAATATGGGCCGCATCGCTCAAGGTGGACGCAACTGGGAGGGATTCGGTGCTGACCCGTTCCTATCTGGCGAAGCCGCGTATGAAACAATCCTAGGACTACAAGCCGGTGGTGTCCAGGCCACCGCGAAGCACTATATCAACAAGTGCGATTAACACATGTCATTTTACTAGGCTAACCTTGTAATCTAGCGAACAAGAATGGAAGCGCACACAGGAGTCTTCCAATGTCGATGATCGTACCGAGCACGAAATTTACGCTCAACCTTTTATGCGTGCTGTAATGGCGGGTGTCTCATCGGTTATGTGCAGTTATAGTGAGTGTTTCCCAAAGTTGAATGGTCAGTGCCTCATGCGACCAAACGTTCAGACTTAGTCAACGACACTTATGCTTGTAACAATAACAAGACCCTCAACGACATGATGAAACGCGAGTTTGGCTTCAAGGCTGTGAGTCAAACTCGATACTTTGGATCAATAGCCCCTGAGCTGTATGACCTTGTCCAGTCATCCAATCTGACTGGTCTGCGACGATGAACACCCTTTCCGCTGTCGCTGGTCTTGATGTAAGTGTAGTGTCGATTATGTCTAAGAACACTGATCTGATTTCATTAGTTGACAATGCCTGGAGATGTATTTTTCGGTTCAGGGACTTCTTACTTTGGTCAGAATCTCACGGACTTTGTCACGAATGGCACTGTCTCTACGGAGCGGCTTGATGATATGGCGACGCGGATTATTGCTGCATGGTACTTCTTGCATCAGGATGAAGGTTACCCGAATGCCACTGTTTCTTCGTTCGACCTATACAGCCCCATTAATCAGGAGGTCAATGCGCAAAGCGATCATTATCTAATTGTACGCGAGATTGGTGCCGCTGGTACAGTTCTTCTGAAGAATGAAGGTGCCCTCCCACTGGACAAACCGAAGACCGTCGTCTTAGTTGGTAGTGATGCTGCTCCACCAGCTTCGGGTCCAAACGAGTACACGGACCAGGGTGGCGATCCAAGCGGCATCCTTGCGATGGGCTGGGGTTCTGGGTAAGTGGCAGTATTCGTGCACTAGAATATCTCTCAAGCGCTTTCTACCTCTAAGTACCGACAACTTCACGTATCTTATCTCTGTGAGTATCTTGGTTTCTATCCAATCATTCTGTTTAACGACTGTCCTTGGCCTTTCAGCCCTACGAAGCCATTCAAGCACGTGCCAGAGTGGATCAGACCAGTGTTTTCTGGAACTTTAATGACTGGGACCTCGCCAGTGCAGGCAACTCCGTCATTGACATGGAAGCCGCCATTGTTTTCGTGAACTCCGACTCGGGTGAAGTGGGTCACCCAACCTTGATTTCGGTTCTTATGACTTACTTGAACATGACGCTTCTTAGGGTTACATCACTGTTGATGGAAATGCGGGTGATAGGAAGAATCTAACTGCATGGCATCAGGGTGACCAGCTCATTCTTGCTGTCGCTGCTCAAAACAACAACACTATCGTGGTTACCAATTCTGTTGGTCCTTTGATCATTGAACCGTGGGTCGATCATCCGAACGTCACTGCTGTGGGTGCTGCATCGTATAGCTCATACACACCTGCTGACAGCTGGGTATACAGATTGTCTGGGCTAACCTCGGCGGCAACGAAGCTGGCAATGCCATTTCAGACATTCTTTACGGTGCCTGGAACCCATCTGGAAGACTACCGTACACCATTGCGAAGAGCCCATCGGACTATCCTGCCCAGCTCGTAACAGGTGGTACTGACGCAGATATCCTGTCCATAAACTACACTGAGGGTCTCTTCATTGACTACCGCTGGTTCGACGCAGTAAGTACTACTGTGACTTCCGCAGTTTCAGCCAGTATTGACCGTCCATAGCAAAACATCACACCTCGTTATGAGTTTGGCTTCGGATTGAGTTACACGACCTTCGAGTACTCTAACCTTGCCATCACGGAAATTGACCCCACCGACTACGCACAAACGGACTTGGTCCAGAACTGGGAAGACGGTGGTGCAACACCAATTGCTGTAGGGTCGACAACTGCTCTCTGGTTTGTACTTGAATATGTCAATTCCATTGCATCAAATTAATCATCTACAAAAAGGCTGCATATGCCAGCATACAAGGTTACCTTCAATGTGAAAAACACTGGTGCTCTATACGGTGGCGAGGCACGTCCTTCCTCCCACCATCCTTTTGCCCAAATCATTGACAATTGTCCTCCAGATTTCCCAATTATACATCCATCACCCACCATCAGCTGGTGAACCGCCTTCGGTCCTCAAGGGCTTTACGAATGTGGAAGTCTCACCAGGACAAACCACCTCTGCATCGATCACCCTGTCCCGCTACGATCTTTCTATTTGGGATGTTGTTCGCCAGGGGTGGGTAAAACCAGAAGGAACTATCACTTTCTCTGTTGGGGCAAGTAGCAGGGACTTTAGGCTGAGTGGGACCATTCCCTCATAGATTCGTAGATCCTTGTACTACTTGTAAACAATCTTGAAGTTCTTTAGAAAGGTAGGTAGTGGGTGTAACGTTGCAACCCTCAAATCGTGATGCTTTATTAAGGTATCGGAGATTCGGCCGAAGTCTATATCGGGCCTTTCGGCTACCGCGAGTGATTTTCACATCGAAACTCAAAACTCAGCCAGGCCTTGTAACAGTCATTTAGTCTCCCGTAGTCGAACCTTGAAAGAAGGAAGACAACCGTTCCTTCTTTCGCAGCTATCTGATAATCTGCCTTCATGTTCATCAAACGTCCAACATATGTCTACACACGGTGATCATGGAACTACAGAAGATGATCAATATTCATCTGCATCTCGTGAACTTTTGATTCTCTACGCTACGGAAACAGGTACAGCTCAAGAGACCGCTGATCGTATTGCGAGGGAATGTCGAAGAGTCCGTTTTCACTGTCGTGTGCAGAGCATGGATGTGTATCCACCAGTAAGCAGCTTCCCAATCGTTGTCGTTGTAACACGGTATTCACGTCCTGTGCAGGAAACATTAATTTCGGAACACCTGGTCATCTTCGTGGTTTCGACCACTGGCTGGGGCGCTGAACCCAGAGCCATGACTTCGCTATGGAACATGTTGCTGAGGTCTGATCTCCCAGATGACCTATTCGAGGACATGGATTTCTGCGTGTTCGGCCTTGGAGACACGGCTTATGAGAAATTCTGTTGGCCGGCGAAGAAGCTATCGAGAAGGATGCAGAGTTTGGGAGGTTATGAAATTTGCTCACGAGGAGAAGGAGATGAACAGCATCGCCTAGGGTGGGTATCCTTTGCTTTCTGTGTTTCATGTGGCTAATCAAAGTGCAGGGTAGATGGTACATTAGATCCTTGGATCGAATGTCTCCTAGAAGCCCTCATACAGCTCTACCCACTACCACACGAGCAAGATAACGTTCCGGATGGTCGACCACCACCTCGTGTATCCTTTAGCAATTTGGGATCTGACACCTTTTTGAATCCAGATCCTCTAGACGAGGACACAAAGTTTCATACAGCTTCGGTGAAATGCAACAGACGGATCACTGCGGAAGATTGGTTTCAGGACGTGCGCCATTTTGAGTTCACCTTCGAAGACGATATAAAGTATGTGTTTTTGTCCTTTGAATTCGCAGCTACTGATGGGGAATCTCAGATATAATCCTGGAGATGTTGCTGTGATCCATCCATCTGCAACTGCATCAGAAGTCGACTCTTTTCTTGTTACCATGGGCTGGGCAAATGTTGCCGATGACTTTTTCACAATAGAACATATAATGTTAGGTACGACAAAACAGGATTCAATAAACTCCAGTCTAATGTTTTACAGATCAAACGTTGCCCGACCATCTACCGAAAATCGTTTCTCTTCGAATCCTATTCACACGCTATCTCGATTTTAATGCTGTGCCCCGCCGTTCTTTTTTCCGACTGCTACGGTATTTTGCTACCGACGAGCTCGAATGCGAAAAACTTGATGAATTTGTATCGATAGAAGGAGCTGTACGTCAATTTCTTCAATTTCCTTTCTTTTATTGAGGACGTGCAGGACGAATTGTACGATTATTGTCAACGCGTGAAACGCACGACCTGGGAAGTATTGTCTGAGTTCCGGTCTGCAAGGATACCGAGAGAGTATGTCTTTGACTTGTTCCCTCCTCTAAGACCAAGAGAATTCTCCATTGCTAGTTCCGTCGAGGTGAGTTCATGTCAAAATGCGTTCGCTGCAGCCCAATTCACCTCGGGGTTTCATCAGGTCCATCCCCGTGAAATCCATCTCTGTGTTGCTATAGTGCGCTATCGCACAAAGTTGAAAATTCATCGGAAAGGCACCTGTACTGGTTATTTATCAGGGCTTAAATCAGGTCCGCATAGCGCTTCTAGCGCAGTCCCTAAACTCATATCATTTCCAGGAGATACCCTTCGTATCGGTCTTAGAAAGGGCTTCATTTCTCTTCCTACGGATCCAAACACACCAGTGGTGTGTGTGGGTCCAGGAACAGGTATTGCACCTATGCGTGCTGTCATCGAGCAACGCATACACGAGGGATACACCAGTATGTTTGGCTGTTTTTGTATATCAGCTGATCTTTGATGACCCCAGATACTGCATTATACTTTGGTTGCCGTTCTGCACACAAGGATCAGCATTATCACTCAGAATGGGAATTTCATGCGGAACAACACAAACTCCGCTATCGCGTTGCGTGTTCTCGTGATGGACCAGAGGGTGTCAAACGGCCATATGTGCAAGATTTGATGAAGAAGGACGCGCAGTATATTTGGACAATGCTAGGGCAGCAACGTGGCATCCTTATCATATCAGGGTGAGTGTAGGTTATATATAGCGCGTGACGAATTCTAAGCTCCTATAATAGTTCCTCGAACAAAATGCCTACTGCTGTCCGAGAAGTTGTGCGAGGTGCAGTGGAGAGGTTCGGGGGAAAGTCGAATGCTGAGGCTGTGGAATATGTTGCTGCGATGGAGAGGGAGGGAAGATTGATTGAGGAATGTTGGAGCTGAGAATATTCGAAACTAGTGAGCACCAAATCGCGAAGAAGTTGATACACTTTGATAAGCCGATTCCGCAATTAGCACACTTTCCGTTGGTTGCATCAAACCTTCAGGCTCCAAACTGAGCCTGTGATCATGGTTTGCATCATTCGAATGCCCACGTACAGCCTTGACGATCATCGGATGGCAGCTCTCAGATCTCGTCTATAAGTTCCGCGACAATAAAGTACAGCCAGTGATATTATAATTGGATAGCGACCATCGGGCGCAAGCGCTTAGGGGCACCTAAAAAGAAATGACCTTGCACTCCTCTCTTCTCTTAATACCATAACATGTCCCAACACTCAAACCGTCATCCAACAGACCAGTCTGGTCTGGAATATGCCATCAATCATGTGTTCTGCCCCCTCAAGTTGCCGCAAGGCAGTGATCACTCCCTCAACAACGACCTAGCCTTAGCTCAGGCGGTCGTGGAGGCTGCTCTCGCCTTCAGAGAGCAGCTGACATGCGATAAGCAACTTCTTTGGATGAGCAGCCTGAAAATGCTTCAGAACCTTAGAGGTTCGATTAGATTCAGCGCGGTGTATGCAAAGGAAATCGAATCTCAAATTAGCGTCATGGACAATGGTGGTCCGTTGTTATCATTTCATTTGTATATGTTTTAGGCTGAGCATCAACTTGCAGATGTCCTTGTATACATGATTCGCGCACAAAACGCTGCGGTGGTCATGAGAAAACTCGAATCTGAAACCATATTTGAATCATTCGAGATGTCTCCTGACCCTACCGCAGTAATGGGCGCAAAGGGAAAGCTGATTTGTTCTTATCCTGGACCTGCTATCACAGTTCCAGATACGAACATTGATAAAGCCACCTTTACTGCTGAGCTCGCAAATTTCCTCGTTCACATGGATGAAGATGTTCTTGATGCGGCAGCGACGAGGACAAAAGCCAAATCCACTGTTCTCGAAGAGAGGGACACAACGCATCCCAGATATATCACAGAACTCCTGACAGGTATATTGCGTGGCCTCGGGAGCATCGCTGATGTTCCTCGCATCCGCAAGCGCATCGGAGATGATGTGCTGTGGGACAGCGCGAAATTGCCGTGGAGGCGGTCTCCACTTTGGCTTGTCATTCGCGTTGCCTTACAGACAACTCTGGAGCGCAGTGCTCTTGGACGAACAACGTATAAATCGTTCATACTATTCTTCATGGCGAGGCTCACGACCATTGCCCTCGACTATGACTTCTCGAATGACATCTTACACTTCATGTCGGCAAAGATCGCACGCCGTCTTTTTAAGCTTAGATCTTCTGCATCTCCGGAGTTGTCGCAGATGGTCAGCAAGGTCACCGGTGATGTAAGGCGCGTCCTGGAGGAAAGATGGGGATCTGTTCAGAACGTGCAACGGGCCTCACCTCATTGGGCTCCCGAGACACTGCGAGTCTTGCAAGATACCCATCTTTCCTTGACCACGAGCCGAGAGTACATATGCCAAGCTTTGCAGAACCAGCATTCGTCCCCCCAAACAACCTCATTCGATCTCAGCCACCACACACGCGGGACAATTGATAACTTCCTCGACGCCGAAGCTAGCTTCCTGGTAGCCGCTCATGCCGCAGAACCATTCCTTGCCCTCGCAGATTTCGAGACCGCCATTAGATCAGGGATCGACGACTGGGTGGCGCACGTTCCATTTCAGCGTACCGATTCTGCATGCGTTTCGATTGAGGCGTGTGCCTCTGCGTACTCCTCAAGAGCGCTTACGGCTTATGAAGGAAATCCGGAGAATTTATCTATCATGCTTCTTACCCTTTTTGAGCTCTGGGTAGCCATGGATAAAATCGTTGTTGCACAAATCCCACTCCTGGCAGAATACTCCCCTGAAATCCCATTGACCCTTTGGGAGTGTGTTTTAATCCGCAAAGCTTCCGCCCTTGATCGTTTGAAGAAATTGCACGCCTACCTAAAAGCTCGTCATTGTCATGCTTTTAGCCGTCTGTCGGCATTCTCGTTTACCAACGACGACAAGCCATTCGCGGTGCGATATTTTTACCAGTCATCCAAGCTACAGAGTTTGAAGGTTCGCATCGAGACGGAAGCTCAGAACGAGCGAGAGCAAAAGTTGATCGAGCTCCGAACCATCAATGAGAGGTATAATGATAAAAAGAAGCGCGCGGAAGACTTATCGCACACATACCGCTTCACCTCACGCGGCAAACAAACACATAAGCACCGGCAGTGTGCCAAGTGTCGCCTGGAGAAGGAGATACAGTCGATGACAATTACGGTTCACGAGTGGCCACTACCAGCTGGTGAAAAGGAGGCGATCGCGGTGGTATTTGAACTAGGATGCCCCATCGCGTTGGATATGTGGAGATCTACGACGTTCCATGTCCTCGTTGATGTCTGTACTCCACAGGAAGAAATCTCACGCACTAACGCCTTCATAACACTGCCGGACTATCCTGCGTTGCAGCGCTATCGCCAGTGCCATCAAAAGCAGAGGCTGACTTTGGCATCGAATGCCAAACCATTCACCAAATGTCATTACAAGGACGTTAGCATTCCCACAGAGGATGTTGACAGCATCTGTGTGAATAACGGACTCGTATTCCAGCCTTTCGATACAGTCACGACCACATGGGCTGCCAATGTATTACAGCACTGTGATTCTAGCAGGTCATGCACTTTCCTCCTTCCCAAGGGACCATATGATGGTTTGCAGCAGTACCTTTCAGGGACATCCCACACGTCAAACGAGGTCATAGCCAATCAGGCAGATTGTCAGAAGGACATGACTATACACGAATTCATCGCATTCGGAGCTTTGCGGAGCGGACCACGTTTGCAATGGATGAACGTGCTACGTGAGATTCGTGCAAGGACGCTCAATTTTCGACGCGAGGAAGTCCATCTACTTTTGGCGCAAGCCGTGTCGCAGGTCGGCCCATTTTCGTCAGATGACGGCCTTATTTGGCACGAGGAGTTGAACAGCGTGCCCTTCCTTGATGCACTACTCGGAGAGCTAGAGGATTTGATGGCAAGTGTTGAAGGAAATTGGTTGGAAGTTGTCACGATCAACACTATCGTCATGCTTGTGTGCCGTGTCTTGTCCTCGACTCAGGAAGAGAGTGTCAGAAATCGCGGATACTTGTTCCTTCAAAGGATACGAACTGCGACTTTTACGTTGTTGACGCAACTATCAGGGAAAATGCAAACTAGCAACGAGGAGACGGTCAGCCAGGATTTACAAGGGCGCATTCGGGATATGGCGGTCACCTGTCGTAGCACTTTCGATGTCGACGAAGACGCTTCACTGCTTCTGACGTCGAACGATGACATCAAGATATTCGCATATTGTGCAGTCATGATTCATGTCAACACCCCAAGCCAATTGAGCAATCTTTCGCAACACTCCAAGCTACTGCTAGAACGAGACAAGAAATGTTGCCACGTATTAGAACCAGCTATTCGTCGATATGCAGAGCTTCACAGGGAGGGTCTTGATTGCGCGATGGCCAAGATTTTGGGCAGTTACAGACCAGGAACTCCTTGGAGGGCGCTGGCGGCTCCAAATTCTCGTTGGCTTACGGCGCAGACTGCGCCATCGCGTTCCCAATCACCACAAGACGTGCACATCAATTTGATTAGTGGATGCTTGCTTGTTGACGGGAAGCAGCTGGGCAGGCTCCCTTCAATGATAGTGCAACATCCCACTTACCAATCGATTTTCGGCGATGTGAGTCTTCGAAAGTTGTTGCTTTGTTGGTACATGCTTACCTGTCAACCACAGCAAGTTCTGGACATTGTTCCAGCTGATATTCCTGGAATGGAATACGCGACACGCGGGAACCTCTGTGACCACCAGGTTAGTCACTCTCGTTGCCATCACTCAGTAGCTAATGATGCACTCGCAGGTGTCTTTCTCTCTCCGTGACTCGAACGATCTCATCATCCGTGCGAAGCATATAAAACACGATTCCCCCATCCTCCAGCTCATTCCGAGCCACAAATTCGTGGATGACCTACCGACAATCTTGGTAGCAGGCCATACTCATTGGCTCAACCTTCGCACAAAGGAAATCGAGATTCGGCCAGCAGAAAATGCGTGGAAGTCTTCGCCTGAAAATTGGATTTTGCGATTTGCTGTTTCGGGTTCCTCGACGATGCAGAATTCTAGCGGTGCCGCTCTCATTGACATACGGAGCCAAACGTGGGACATGATCTCCAAGACGTTGCGTCCTCTGGAGGATGCACGCTTCGTCATGGTCACATATAATAAGGCATCTCGCAGCACTCCCTCGTTGAAGGCTGATCTACCTCGATATGGCCTCGAGTTCTTCATTGACGAGGATGGAGAATTGCAGTCCCGTAACATGCGCAACATGGTCGTTGATGCCATTCAATCTACTGGCACTATGTTAGGATTGGTCAATCAACTTATCTTGCGCCCGAAGTTGCAAGTTGCCGATGAGCACCCGCGCACTGTCATCATTCCAGACGGACGTATCTCATACTCTGCCGATGGTAACCATGTCCGCGTCACCATCTCTCCTGAAGGTACTCGGGTGACATACCAGTTATACAGGGTTGATACAGATCTACGCCGTCTCACTGGGAATGTGGGTCTGACAAGTAAGCTCTATCAGGCGCTCCTTCACGCTGTTACGAGCGGCTGTCTCCCTGATCCCCTGACGGGTCGAACGGGGACAGAGGAGGCCTTGCATCTCTTGCATTCCGCAGCTTGCCGATCGTTCATGAGGCTTCGCTCTCGTGACACAGATCTTTTACGTGAGATCAGTTCGCTGTCAACCAGGCGCGTCTGGTATCCCATTCATCTTCAGAAGATGCAGACAATTTCGTGGTCATGCCTTGCGCCCCTTGCACAACACCATGGTTTTCATCCAGCCGCAAAAACTATCATGGATTATGGCATGCAGCTTGCGACCTTCTCAGAAGAGTCTGCAAACCTTCCGCTCGCCTATGAGCTTCCGCAATCCACCGACCACCTTCTTGAGCGCGCGTCAGTTCGTGCCTCGGTGATCTATCCTGATCAGTTCTCTCTTCCACTTCCTCTCGGTGATACAGATGTTATCTATGCTTCACGTGATATTCCCGACAAAGTCGCAGAGGAGAGGGCATTTCGAACCGCCTTCATGGTGCATCAGTGGCCAAACAGACTTCCGGTGCAAAAGAATCTCCTTACTTTGTTAACTCAGTGGAAAAATATCCAGGGCATTGACGAACCGCTCAGTTTACAATACTCCAAAGACTGGCTTCAACCGACCTTTCCCGACATCTTCCTTTCTGCGTACAACTGTTGTCGTCGTGCCACAAAGAAAGACAGATTTCAGTTGATGTTCACTCTGGCTTCGGTATCATACAGCTTGTTGGACGAACACGCCCTTGTCCCGACACTTTTGGCCTTCGCCTCAATTCCCGAATTTCGCAGCCTGGATTGCCCCCAGACTTCACCTCCTATGATCTCTCGGATGGTTTCATGCCGTCCGATACAAGATTAAATAATATCATCAATCCGTGTACCAGAGATTATGAAATCAGCGAGGAGAGCGAGCTAGCTGCAAGTCCCGAGGAAGATGAAAAGACTCTGAGGAAGCGTCGTTATGCAGCTTTTAAAGAAAAGTGTCGCTCTGAAAAGCAAGTCATTCTCACCGAAGTTCGGGATGCTTGGCCATGCGAAGACCCTCCGTCACTCAATACTCTCCGAGCGAAATACTACGATATTCATGAACTATCGTGGAAACTTTCTCCATTATTTCACAGCTGTTGGCGAAACCATCGTTTGAAACAACACCTGGATGTCATGCAGCGGACTCTCGAAAAAATATACGCTCGCAATTCTCCGTTAGAAGGACCCTCACAATACGATCTCGATCCCCATCTTGAACTCTCAGATGTTGCTTCGTTATCCTCATCCATTGGTGCCCAGTATCTTTTCGATCGAGATGTGCCTGTTATATCCATGCATGGGTCTTCCCAAGTTCTTCACAATTTGAGTGGAAGAGATCTCATATCTCCAGATCCCGGAGTCACAGCGAGGTTGCAACAGCTGATTAACGACTTTCGCGCCCGAGGAAGTGACAGCTTTCGCCGCAAATACGCCGATGATCTGGACCGGAGCAGGTCAATTTACTGTGACGAAAAGATGGTTGCCCTACCAGATTCTACGCCATACACGATGGAATCACTGCTCGAGTACCATTCTCTCCATAGCCGGCAATTCCAAAATTTCCTCATATCTATCTCACACGCCCTCTCCCCTGCCACTGCTGCTGAAAACGCGTTATACAATGCTGGATTATGGCCCCGAGTCACACCAAATTTTCTCCTCCCTCGCATGGCTTCTGCAGCAGGAAGTTCTTTGGGGATGGCCTGGCGTGCTACTCTTGTCCAGCTGTCGCAGGTCCTTTTGCAACTGCAACGCTCGCGAAGGCTGTTGGTCTTCGCCGCTAACAAAAACTGGGTCGAGTTCTTCAAGGAGTTGGAGGTCGAAGAATATGAGGGATTTGATCCGGAGCTGTACCCTGACTGGCTTTTAATACAGGTACGCAATAAAGAAATCAATCGCAGATAGTTGCTGATGATAACATCCTCAGATCGAAAGTCAGTTTTTAGCACGGCCAGTCCAGGTCAAGGTTGCGCTAGAGATGATGTCGCCATGCACAGGAAGAAATACTTCTCTCCAGCTGAACATGGGCGAAGGCAAATCCTACGTGATCGTTCCCCTCGCAGCAGCCGCACTTTCTGATGGCCACAGATTGGTCCGAGTAATCGTGCTGAAGTCGTTGTCAGCTCAGATGTTCCAGCTCCTGGTTGAGCGACTAAGCGGCCTTGCACAGAGGCGCATATTCTATATTCCATTCTCCCGTGCACTCTCTATCAACTCATCGAAGGTGCAAATGTATCGCGAGCTGATGCAAGAATGCATGGATGCCAAAGGCATTTTAGTCGTGCAACCGGACCACATTTTGTCATTCCAATTAATGGCTATTGATCGTCAGCTGTCCCCTCAGACTACAGCTGCTGAAGATATGCTGCGGACTCAGCTATGGCTCGACAATCATACGCGTGACATCCTGGATGAAAGTGATGAAATTCTACATGTCCGCTACCAGCTGGTGTACACTGTGGGTCTCCAAAGGTCGCTCCAGGGTCATCCTGAAAGGTGGACGACGACACAACAAGTGTTGAGTCTGGTCGCGAAGCACGCCACTCACCTCATGAGCCAATTTTGCTCGCGTTCAGAAGTGTGCACTCGTGAGCACGGAGGGTTCCCCTTCGTTCGTGTTCTGCATCCGACAGCAGGCGATGCATTGGTCCAATGGATCGCAGAGGATGTCATCAATGGCGCGCTTGAAAACATCAGCTTCGATCAAGCATCTCTCCACGTGAAAGAAGCTGCATGCCGCTTTATCACAACTGAACATGTATCCGACACTTGTGTCAGTGTAGTGGAGGATCGCTACAGAGACACTATCGTATGGCCCAGCCTTCTAGTCTTGCGAGGATTGTTGGCATATGGTATCTTGGTGTACGCTATCAAAGAACGTCGCTGGCGCGTGGACTATGGCCTCGCGCCAAACCGAACTATGCTAGCTGTTCCATTTCGCGCTAAAGACATGCCCTCGCAGCGGGCAGAGTTTGGCCATCCGGACGTTGCTGTCACCCTCACGTGCCTGTCATATTATTATGGGGGTCTCACGCTCCAGCAGCTGATGTTGTGCTTCGAGCTCCTGTTGAAGCAGGATAATCCTACCCTCGAGTACGAATCCTGGGTAGCTGGACTTCAATCCGTCCCAGAAAGTCTGCGTCACCTTAGCGGAATCAATGCGGAATCCGCAGAACAGCTCCAAGATCTCCAGGAATTATTTGCATGCAACAAGGCAGTCATAGATTTCTACTTGTCCCGAGTAGTTTTTCCGAAGGAAGCGAAAGGATTCCCCAGAAAGCTCACCTGCTCCGGGTGGGATCTCGCTCAAGAGAAAAGACATCCCACAACTGGCTTTTCTGGTACCAACGACAATCGTTATTTGTTACCAAGTTCAATAGTCCAGCATGACCTTGATTACCAACGCAGCACGAATGCCCGAGTCTTAGCGTTCCTTCTACGCCCGGAGAACAACTACTACACATGCATACCGCCCGGCCAAAAGGTGTCACATTTCATCGATACCCTTATTGTTCAAACCCCCGAGGTCCGCGTACTCTTGGATGTGGGTGCGCAAATGCTGGAGTTAAAGAATCAGGAATTAGCCGAGGCATGGCTTCGAGCCAAGTGCGACGCCCAAGCTGCAGTTTTCGTGAACGACGACGACGAAATTGTCGTTGTCAGTCGGGATGGGACAGTGGAACCCTTGTGTCGTCCCCGTTTGCCCAGCAGCTTGACCAGTGCGTGGTATATCTGGACGACGCGCACACTAGAGGAACGGATGTCAAGCTTCCTTCCGGCTTCCGGGCTGCTGTCACGCTTGGTCCGAAAGTCACGAAAGACCGCCTGACACAAGGTTCGTGATTCCAGAGTCATGCGTATCAGTTTCGACAATAACCAATCACACAGGATGCATGCGAATGCGGAAGCTGGGCAATGGACACTCAGTCATGTTCTTCGCTCCGACGGAAGTTGACCGAGGCATTCGTTCGGCGGCTCAAAAAGCTGATACCGACGATGTCAACGTGGCAGATATCTTGCACTGGGCGATGCTCGAAACCTGTCTTGATATCCAGATGCGTGCATCGCACTGGGTTCAACAGGGATCAGATTTCAACACACGGCATTCCGCATGGACTCAGTTCTCGCTTTCCCCTACCACTTCAATTTCCACCCTGGAAAAAGCCTGGTTGCAGCCAGAGGAGCGTTCATTAGAGGATATGTACGCACCACGCAGTCCTTCCCAGGTATCACACGTTTGCAATGCCGACATTCGAAGGAATTGCGAGGAGCTCGGAGTTCTAATGGGACCTAAAAGGAGCATGGATGAGGAACACGAAAGGGAGGTAGTCCACGAGATAGAAAAAGAACGTCAAGTTCAAAGACCATCCAAACTAAAACCTACAGCTCAGGACCTACATGCGGACGTTTGTCGGTTTGTCAAGACTGGCCGAGTTCCTGCAGGGTCCCCAGCATTCATTCCAGCGCTATCCAGCCTTGTCAACACTTCTGCTGAATTTCATGAGGGCGATCAGTGGGCACACAATGTTTTAGTCACCCGTGATTTTGCTCGCACGGTGGAGACTTTCTTTACCATGGAGAAAACAGATGAATACTTGCGGCCTGTCAATTGGATCGTATCCAGTGACGTTGGAGTGCTGGTGGTCATGAGCCCCAACGAAGTGGACAGACTACTGCCCGATATTCGCAACAGCAATGTAGTTCACTTATGTGTCTATGCCCCTCGTACCACAAACACGATGAAGGCATGCGATGATCTTCAATTCTACCGCGTTCCTTCGATGTCACATCTAACACCATCGGAATCGCTGATTTGCCAGCTCAATCTTTTTGCGGGTCAACTCTATTTCTCCAGTTACGAGATGTATCTCCACACCTGCAAGTTCTTAGGGCTCAATGCGCCGGATTTGTGGGACGAGGACTTGATAGTCGACAGTGATGGATTTATCAAGGAGGAGAATCGCCCTTCTGCGAGGGCATCGTGTTCCTTCAAGCGATCCCAGCTTCCTCCATTGAAGGAGTTGTTCGGAATGAGAAGGAAAGGCATGGGATATCTGCCAACTCACCTCGGAAAGATGTTCAATGGCCGCATTCTGACTGAGAGGGATTTTCTCGACTGAGCGCCGGGTCTGTTTAGTGTGCGTATGCTTTAGTGCCTTTCTGCCATGGACCAGTGACTGACTGCAGTTCTAGTCAACAACAACCTTGATCACTGTAATAAATCTTGCGACGTTCTGTAGATGTATTTGTATGCGAATCTGAAATGCTATAGGATTTTTTTTGCTTGAGTAGATGAGTCAAATAGTACTTCCATGTAAGTCAAAATAAGGGAAGCCCACCCATGAAGCTTGAAGGATACTTGGAACTCACACGACTCGGATCCATCCTTCGGGACGTCTACATCCCCATGTGCAATTCAAGTCATCTGTCAGTGCTAGCACAGACACTGATGGTATCGGTTCCTCTGACCCCAACTGTTGATCGGTCTTTATCGCAAAGTTCGGTCTAGGTAAGATTGTTGGTAAAGTTATAAGTTATGGACGGCTTGGCCCAGAGCGAGTCTGTCACACACTCAGAGCTCTAGAGACAGCTCGCCCAAGAATTATTTTCTGCGTACCTACAAATCGCTCGGTTGTATTCGATGCCAGCAGCCTCGGCCCTCAGCTGGCGCCAGTCTCCACAAAAGTAAGTTACCTTGCAACTTTCTGCACCAACACTTTTCGTTTTTCTGGTACTGGCAGCGCTGTCACTTTCCCTTCTTCCATGAACTCTATTTCAGCTCTCAGTCTGAGCCACCCAGAGCTCTCACGTTCAAGAAAGCCACTGAAGCACGGACGAAAACAACTGAGGATTGAGTGCCGAGTCCCTGTGCATGTAATTACTGCAATCAAAGTAGTGTGCATGTCCCATTCTATCAAATGTCCATAGGGCAATAAAATAAGACTTGTTGAAAAAACAAAACCGGATGAGGCTGGAAATACATTACAGTACGATGACGGAGTGCAGACGACCACAGAAATGATATGAGAGTTAGCACGTGTCCATTCGATAGACGCACAGTGATCCAGAGCATCTAAGAAGTCTGGCATCAGCATCCCGCCTGTATTGCAGTAATGTTATATCGCGATGTCGTTCCAGTAACCAGTGTAGCAGTTGCGATTGCGTCTTCATGGTTGACCGTCTGTGCTCTGCACAGGCACACAGCAAAACCAGCCTACAAGATGAGCGCATCATCCAGCAATGGTAATATGAGAACGTGATATTGTTCCTGTTGTCAGCGCAGTACCAAGGACGGCGAGAAGTGTCAAAGTACTGGTGGTGGCGGTGGCGGTGGCGGTGGTGGTGGTAGGTGGTTACTGCGATGATGGCGGGATGCCCTGGTGGCTGCATTGGGTTGCTGTAGGGCACGGGTATTGGGAGGTCGAGATGAACTAGCAGCTGGTAATTTCTCTGGGTGAAAACTAGCAATAAGAAGAACCGTTGGAGAGAAAAAAAAAATAACGCACAGACTTTCCCGCTGTGTAAAGAACCTCGGCCTCTCGCAACTGGATGTTTGATACAGCTGGTCTGCGTAGTATACCAGATACTAACTAAGCTTTCAAGTCCAGCTGAGAGGTCGTGACCGGGATTAGGTACCGCGCTAAGTTGCCCCACGTGGCCTATGTGATCGAGATAGACGAGTGCGCAGTTGACAACGTATATTTGTCAAAGCATTTGAGTAATATATGGAGATCACATACGTTAGCCTCTCGTAGGGCATCGTCAAAAAAACCCTTTGGGTATCTGACAAGTACCTTTCATCCTTGGAGCTGGTCGCGGTGTAGCATCAGCCTGTCAGTGCCATCGATAATAAAATGAATCTATGCCTACAATACCTGACAGATGGCCAGCCTCTTTGACGATGCCAAAAACATCTCATGTGTACATGAGGTCATCCAAGCAACAGGTGACGAGGAACTTTCCATTTGCAGAAAAGGTTGAGGAGATCACAGTGTCTTATCAATAGCGAAGTGGTGTTCCGATGGGTTGATTGGTTCCAAGGTTCCATAGTTGCACTGTCTTGTCCAGGGATGATGTGCTCGCGCGCGCCGCGGATGCGCTCATTGAGAGGTAGTGAAATTGCATGGGATCAAGTTTGTTGTTGTAACCAGGTGGCTGTGTCGATGTTCCAATGCAATATATTTTTAGAAATAACTCTACATCCGATTCCGATAGCGCCAACTTCACTAGGTGGGCTCCAAGGCCGAACATGCAGAATCGATGTCATCAAATAGGACATCTACGAGAGCCGACCCCAGCAAAATATTCTCCAATGAAGTCATAGCTCTGGGTTCAGTTCTCCAGCCAGTGGTCTACGCGGATGAGTCGATGAGCAGGTGCTCCAAAATAAATGGGATCCAGTATAGGATCCGAACTTCGCGTTACGATGATCTGGAAGACCTAATTCTCCTTGCTTCGTTCGCTCCATCCCCGTCTCTGTGTTGCAATATCGTAAACAGTTAAAAAAATCCTCCGAACCGTGATTGTACTAGTATCAGAAAGGGCTTCTTCTCCCTTCCTGCGAATCCGAACACACCAGTTCCAACCCGTTCAGGAAAAAGTAATATGACACCTATGCGTGTTGTCCTTGAATGACGTATACACGTGGGATACAGTATGTTTGACCGACCTTGTACATCCGCTGATCTTTGATGACCCCAGCTACCATCTTACTGCACACAAGGATCAGCGCTATCTCGGAATGGGAATTTGATGTGGAAGAACAACTCCGCTACCACATTGCGTGATCTCGTGACGGACCAGATGAACATCTGTGCAAGATCTGATGCAGAAGGACCCACAGGATATTTTGACAATGCTGGGGCAGCAACGAGGCATCCTTATCATCCAAGTCTCAGGGTAGGTCTAGATTATGCGTGGCGCGCGATGAATCTCAAGCTCCGACAACAGTTCTCCGCCGAAATACCTATTGCTGTTTGAGACGCTGTGCGTGGTGCAGTCACGACAGAGAAGTTCGGAGGAAAATTGAATGACAGAGCTCTGGAGTATGTTGCTGCAATGGAGAGGGGTGGAAAGTTAATTGAGGAGATAGTTGGAGCTGGTAATATTCGAAATTTGTGAGCGCTAGATTGTGATCCTTCGAAGTTGATGCACTCTAATAAGCAGACTCTACAGTTAGATTCCTTTCTATTGCATCAAACCTTCAGACTCCGAACGATCTTTTTGGAGGGTTTAATTAAGTCATTCTTCAAGTGAATGTCCATGTACAGCCTTGACGATGATCTCATGACACCCCCTCAAATCCCGTCTATTACAGCATACGGTATGGTGATTTGGACTCCTAATAGTGATCATTCATTAGTGGTTACAAAGGGGCTGTGTCACGGAGCGCTTAGGACTTCCTGATTAGAGTCCAAAGTTCGCCGTCAGTGGGCATTCCACTCTTCTCTCATATCAGTGTTGTAACATGTCCCAACATCCAAAACGTCATCCAACAGATCAGTCTAGTCTGAAATATATCATAAATCATGTTTTTCTACCTCTCAAGTTGCCGCAAGGCAGTGACCTTTCCTTCCAGAACGAGCTGGCCTTATCTCAGGCAGTATTTGATGCTGCTCTCGCCTTCGGTGACCAATTGCCATCCGATAAGCTGTTGCTTTGGCTGAGCAGCTTGAAAATGCTTCGCAATCTCAAAGATTCGGTCAGATTTAGCACATTGTCTACAAAGGAAGTCGAGTCTCAGATTTGTACCATGAACAACAAAGGTCCATTATTTTCATTTATTTTTTCCTGTGCTGAGCATCGACCGGCAGATGTTCTCGTATACATGATTCGTGCGCAAAACGCTGCGGTGATCGTGAGAAAACTCGAATCCGAGACCATATTCGAATCATTTGAGGTGTCTCCTGATCCCACCGCAGTGATGGGTGTAAAGGGAAAGCTGATTTGTTCTTATCCTGGACCTGCTATCGCAGTCCCAGATGCGAACATCGATAATGCTACCTTTTCTGCCGAGCTGGCAAATTTTCTTGTTTGTATGGATCAGGACGTCCTTGATGCGGCAGCGACAAGGAAAAAGGCCAAATCCACCGTTCTCGAAGAGAGGGACACTACGCACCCTCGATATATTACGGAACTCCTGACTGGTATATTGCGTGGTCTCGGGAGCATCGCTGATGTTCCTCGCATCCGCAAGCGCATCGGAGATGATGTGCTGTGGGACAGCGCGAAATTGCCGTGGAGGCGGTCTCCACTTTGGCTTGTCATTCGCGTTGCCTTACAGACGACCCTGGAGCGCAGTGCTCTTGGACGAACGACATATAAATCGTTCATGCTGTTCTTCATGGCGAGGCTCACGATCCTTGCCCTCGACCAAGACTTGTCGAATGACATCTTACACTTCATGTCGGCAAAGATCGCACGTCGTCTTTTCAAGCTTGGATCCTCTACTTCTTCGGAGTTGTCACAGATGATCAGTATGGTCACTGGTGATGTAAAGAGTGTCCTCGAAGAAAGATGGGGATCTGTTCAAGACGCGCAACGAAACTCGTCTCGTTGGGCTCCCAAGACCCTCCGAGTCTTGCGAGATACCCATCTTTCCTTGAACAAGAGCCGAGAGTACATACGCCAAGCTCTGCAGAATCAGCATTCTTCCCTTCAACCACCCCCATTCAATCCTAGCCATCGCACACGTGGGACAATCGATAATTTCCTTGATGCTGGTGCGAGCTTCCTAGTAGCCGCTCATGCCGCAGAACCATTTCTTGCCCTGGTAGATTTTGAGACCGCCATTAGATCAGGGATTGACGACTGGGTAGCGCGCGTTCCACTCCGGAGCATCGATTCTGCATGTGTCTCGATTGAGGCGTGCTCCTCTGCGTACTCCTCGAGAGCGCTTAAGGTTTATAAAGGAAACCCGGAGAATCTCTCTATCATGCTTATCACGCTTTTCGAGCTCTGGGTAGCCATGGATAAGATCGTCGTTGGACACATCCCACTCCTGGCAGACTATCCTCCCGAAATCCCATTGACCATATGGGAGTGTCTGCTAGTCCGCAAACCTTCAGCTTTTGATCGTCTAAAGGAGCTAAGCGCCTACCTTCGAGCTCGTCACTGCGCATCCAGCTGTCCGTCGGTGTTCTCGTCCATGACTGACAACGAGTCATTCGCCGTGCAGTATTTTTATCAGTCTACAAAGCTGCAAAATCTGAAGCTGATTATCGAGACGCATGCTCAGATAGAACGGGAGAAGAAATTGATTGAGCTCTCGGTGCTCAATCAGCGGTACGCTGGCTTACATGGACAAGCAGAAAACTTATCACATGAATACACCGTCAACTCCCGCGGCAAGCATAAGGAGCACCATGACCAAAAGCACTGTCAAAAGTGTCGTCTAGAACAGGAGATGCGATCCATGACTATCGCAGTCCACGAGTGGCCACTACCAGCCCAGGAAAAAGAAGCAATCGCGGTCGTGTTTGAGTTGGTATGCCCCACCGCCTTCGACATGTGGAGATGTATGACATTACATGTCCTCATTGATGTCTGTACTCCAAAGAACATTTTGCAAGCTCGTCCCTTTACGACACTGCCGAAATATCGCGCCTTGGAGCGTTACCGTCAGTGCCATCCCAGGCAGAGACTGACTTTGGCGTCGGATGCCAAACCCTTCGGCAGCTCCCATTACAGTCGCATTCACATTCCCACGGTTGATGACAGTGTCTGTGTCAACAACGGGCTCGTATTTCGGCCCTTTGATACAATCATAAACACCTGGGCCGCCAAGGTAGTATCGCTGCAGTACGATTTTAGCGAGTTGTGCACATTTGTTCTTCCCAAGGGACCATACCATGGTTTACAGCGATATTTTGCAGGGACGTCCCATACCTCAAATGAGGTCATAGCCAATCAGACTGATTGTCACAAGGACATGACCATCCACGAGTTTATCGCATTCGGATCCTTACGGAGTGGATCGCAATTGCAATGGATGAACATCCTGCGCGAGCTTCGTGCAAGGACACTCAATTTTCGACGCGAGGAAGTCCATCTGCTATTAGCTCAAGCTGTTTCACAAGTCGGCCCACTTTGGTCTGACGAGGGCCTTCTGTGGCATGAGGAACTGAACAGCATTCCCTTCCTTCATGCACTTCTTGGAGAGCTAGAATCTTTGGTGGCCAGCGTTGAAGAAAACTGGTTAGAAGGTATCACGATAAGCACCATCATCATGCTTGTGTACCGTGTCTTGTCCTCGACTCAGAGAGATGGCATCAAAAATCGTGGACAGTCTCTACTTCAAAGGATACGAGCTGCGACATTTACCTTGCTGATACAGCTATCAACGAAAATGCAAACCAGCAACGATTCGGACGTGACGTTCAGTCGGGAGTTACAAGGACGTATTCGTGATACGGCCATCATCTGTCGAAGCACCTTTGATGTAGACGGAGATGCATCGCTGTTCCTAACATCGAACGACATCAAGGTTTATGCATGCTGTGCCATCATGATTTATGATAACACCCCAAGCCAATTGGGCGAACTTACCCAACATTCAAAGCTTTTGCTCGAGCGAGATAAAAGATGCTGTCATGTATTAGAGGCTGCTATTCGTCAATATGCAGAACTTCATAGAGAGGGCCTTGATTGGGCAGTTGCAGAGATCTGGGGCAGCTACAGACCAGGAACTCCTTGGAAGGCATTACCCGCTCCGAATTCTCGTTGGCTTGTATCACATACTGCACGTTCGTGTACTCAATTGCCGCAAGTTGTGCACTTCAATCTGGTCAGCGGGTGCTTGCTTGTTGACGGGAAGCAGCTGGGTAGGCTCCCGTCAACAATAGGGCAACATTCCATATACAAATCAATATTCGGTGCTGTCAGTCTTTACAAGTTGCGGGTATTTTTGCGTATGCTGAATGTCAATTGCAGCGAGTTTTCGATGTCGTTCCTGCTGATATTCCTGGAATGGATTATGCGACACGGGGGAATTTCTACGACCATCAGGTTTGTCACTTGTGGTCATTACTCAGCAGTTAAATAATACCTCATTAAAGGTGTCTTTCGCGCTTCGCAATTCAAATGATCTCATCATCCGTGCCAAGCATGTTGACCGAGGCTCACCCATCCTTCAACTCATTCCAAATCAAAAATTTGTCGATGACCTACCAACAACCTTCATAGACAACCATACCCATTGGCTCAACCTGCACACCAGCGAAATCGAGATTCGCCCAGCAGAAAATGCGTGGAAGTCTTCCCATGACAATTGGGTCATGCAATTTGCTGTCTCAGGCTCCTCAACACTGAAGAAGGCTGGCAGTGTCACTCTTGTTGACGTACGCAGCCAAACATGTGACATGATCTCCAAGAGGTTATGTCCTCTGGAGGATATCCGCTACATCGTGGTTACATATAATGGAGCATCCAGCGATACTTTCTCATCGCTGAAGGTTGACTTGCCTCGATATGGTCTTGATTTTTTCATCGATAAGGATGGGGAATTGCAGTCTCGCAACATGCGCAACATGGTCGTCGATACCAATCAGTCGACTGGAACGATGTTGGGATTAATCAACCAGCTGGTCCTGCGTCCGAAGTCACAAATTGCAGATGAGCATCCACGCACTGTCATTATCCCAGACGGTCGTATCTCACATTCCACTTACGGCACTCATGTCCGCGTTACCATCGCTCCTGAAGACTCTCGAGTGACGTACCAGTTGTACAGGGTTGATACAGATTTACGCTGTCTCACTGGGAACGTGGGTCTAACCAGTAAGCTCTATCAGGCGCTGCTTCACGCTCTCACCAGCGGCTGTCTCCCTGATCCCCTTACGGGTCGAACGGGGACAGAGGAAGCATTGCAGCTCTTGCATTCTGCTGCTTGTCAGTCGTTCATGAAGCTTCGCTCTCGCGATACAGATCTTTTACGTGAGATCAGTTCCTTGTCAGCCAGGCGCGTCTGGTATCCCATTCATCTCCGAAAGATGCAGACAGTTTCATGGTCTTCTCTTGCGCCCCTTGCACAGCACTATGATTTTCATCTAGTCGCAAAATCTATCATGGACTACGGCAGGCGGCTGTCGAATTTCTCAGAAGGGTCTGCAAACCTTCAGCTTACCTTTGATCTTCCGCCGTCCACCGATCACCTTCTTGAGCGCGCATCCATTCGTGCCTCAGTGGTCTATCCCGACCAGTTTTCTTTGTCTTTTCCATGTGGTGACACAGATGGCGTGTATGCTCTACACAATGTCCATGATCAAAATGCGGAAGAGAGAGCATTCAACGCAAGCCCTCATGGTACACCAGTGGCCAAACAGACTTGCGGTGCAACGAGATCTAGTGGGTTTGTTGACTTCATGGAAAAAGGTCCAAGGCGTTTGCGGATCGCTCAGCTTGCGGTACTCCAAAGACTGGCTTCAACCGGATTTTCCTCGCATCTTTCTTTCTGCGTGCAACCGCTGTCGTAGTGCTACAGAGCAAGACAAATTTCAGCTGATGTTCACCTTGGCCTCAGCATCATACATCTCAACGGAACAGCACGCGCTCATCCCGACACTTTTAGCCTTCTCCACAGTTCCTGAAATTCGCAACCTACCTCGCCTTCCGGAGTTCACCTCCTATGATTTCTCGATGGCTTTATGCCTCCCGTGCCAGAGTGAATAATCTCATCCATTCGTGTATGAAAAATTTGAAAGCAGTCAGGAGAGTCGCCTAACTGCAATACCCGGGGAACGTAAAAAGGCTCTACGAAAGCGTTGTCGCTCAGCTTTCGATATAACCTGTGGCTCTCAACAGCAACTCATTCTTAGCAAAGTTTTGGACGCCTGGCCGTGCGAAAATCTTCCCACATTTACACTGCAAGCAAGCTGCTTCAATCTCGATGAACTGTTGAAGAAACTTCGCCCAGTGTTCCGTAGTTGTTGGGCAAACCGTTGTTTGAAGGAGCACTTGGATGTCCATCAAGTCACTCTTAACCGATGTTACGCTCCCAATCCTCCTTCAAAACCACGCTCGCGATATAATCCTCATGCGAATCTCGATGATGTTGCTTCACCAACCTCTTCTGTTGATGCCCAGTACCTTTTTGACAGGAGTCCGCCTGTTATACGCACGCTCGGGTCTTCCCAAGTTTCACCCATCACCCAACGGAGAGATATGGCATCCGCAGACCCCGGTGTCGCATCGTCGAGATTGCAAAAGCTGATCAACGACTTTCGCGCTAGAGGAAGTACTAAGTTTCACGAGAACTATGCTAATGATCTGGACCGGAGTAGGTCAATTCTCTGTGAAGAAAGGCTGGTTGCCTCGCCAGATCCTACAGCGTACACTATGGAAGTACTACTTGAGCACCATTCTTTGCATAGCCAACGATTTCAAGATTCACTTGCCATTATCACCGACACCCTCTCTCCTGCTTCTGTCGTCGAGCACACATTATCCAATGCTGGGTTGTGGCCCCGAGTTACACCAAACTTTCTCTTCAATCGCATGGCATCTATATCCGGAAATTGTCTGGGAAAGGCATGGCGTACGGCTCTCATTCGCCTGTCGCAGATACTTCTCCAACTGCAGCGCTCGCGAAGGCTGTTGGTCTTTGCCGCTAACAAAAACTGGGTTGAGTTCTTCAAGGAATTGGAGAATGGAGATTGCGAGGCATTTGATCCGGAGTTGTACCCTGACTGGCTTTTAATACAGGTACGCTATAAAGAAATCAATCGCAGATAGTTGCTGATTATAACATCCTCAGATCGAAAGTCAGTTTTTAGCACGGCCAGTCCAGGTCAAGGTTGCGCTGGAGATGATGTCGCCGTCCACAGGAGGAAATACCTCTCTCCAGCTGAACATGGGCGAAGGCAAATCCTACGTGATCGTTCCCCTCGCAGCAGCCGCACTTTCTGATGGCCATAGATTGGTCCGAGTAATCGTGCTGAAGTCGTTGTCAGCTCAGATGTTCCAGCTCCTGGTTGAGCGACTAAGCGGCCTTGCACAGAGGCGCATTTTCTATGTTCCATTCTCCCGTGCACTCTCTATCAACTCATCGAAGGTGCAAATGTATCGTGACCTGATGAAAGAATGCATGGACGCCAAGGGCATTTTGGTCGTGCAACCGGACCATATCCTGTCGTTCCAGTTAATGGCTGTTGACCGTCAACTGTCCCCCCGAAATCATGCAGCTCAAGATATACTTCAGGCTCAGTTGTGGCTCGACAATCATACACGTGACATCCTAGATGAAAGTGATGAAATTCTGCACGTCCGCTACCAACTGGTATACACCGTGGGTCTCCAAAGGTCGCTTCAAGGTCATCCCGAACGGTGGACGACCACACAGCAAGTGTTGAGTCTTGTTGCGAAGCACGCCGCCCGGCTCATGAACGAATTTCACTCCCATTCAGAAGTGTCCATTCGTGGGCACGGAGGGTTCCCCTTCCTTCGTGTTCTGCACCCAACAGCAGGCGGAGCATTAGTCCAATGGATCGCAGAGGACATTATCAACGGCGCGCTTGAAAACATCAGCTTCGATCAAGCATCTCTTCAAGTGAAGCAAGCAATTCGTCAGTTTATCGCAACTGAGAAGATATCTGACGACGATATCAATTTGGTGGAGGATCATTATAAACATACCACCGCCTGGCCCGGCCTTCTAGTATTGCGTGGATTACTAGCATATGGTACCTTGGTGCACGCCCTCAAAGAACGTCGCTGGCGCGTAGATTATGGCCTTGCCCCAAAGCGAACCATGTTAGCTGTTCCTTTTCGTGCTAAAGACATGCCATCACTGCGGGCTGAGTTTGGTCATCCGGATGTTGCTGTCACCCTTACGTGCATATCATACTACTATGCGGGTCTTACCCACGAGCAGTTGATGTTATGCTTCGAGCTTCTGCTGAAGCAGGATAATCCCACGCTGGAGTATGAATCCTGGTTGTTTGGACTTCAGTTCGTCCCAGAAAGTCTGCGCCACTTTTGCGGAATAAATACGGAATCCGCAGAGCAGTTCCGAGATCTGGAGGAATTATTTGCATGCAACAAGGCAGTCATAGATTTCTACCTGTCTCGAGTGGTTTTTCCGAAGGAAGCAAAGGCATTCCCCAGCAAGCTCACCTGCTCCGGGTGGGATCTCGCTCAAGAGAAGAGACATCTCACAACTGGCTTTTCTGGCACGAACGATAATCGTTATTTGTTACCAAGTTCAATAGTCCAGCATGACCTTGATTACCAACGCAGCACGAATGCCCGAGTCTTGGCGTTCCTTCTGCGCCCGGAGAACAACTACTACATATGCATACCGCCCGGCCAAAAGGTGTCACACTTCATTGATGCCCTTATCGCCCAAACCCCCGAGGTCCGCGTGCTCCTGGATGTGGGTGCGCAGATGCTGGAATTGCAGAATCAGGACTTGGCCGAGACGTGGCTTCGAGCCAAGCGCGACGCCCAAGCTGCGGTCTTCGTGAACGATGACGACGAAATTGTCGTCGTCAGTCGGGATGGGACAGTGGAGCTCCTTGTGTCATCCCCCTTTGCCCAGCAGCTTGACCAGTGCGTGATCTATCTGGACGATGCGCATACCAGAGGAACGGATGTCAAGCTTCCTTCCGGCTTCCGAGCTGCTGTCACGCTTGGTCCGAAAGTCACGAAAGACCGCCTGACACAAGGTTCGTGGTTGCAGAGCTGATGAGTATCAGTTTTCATTATAACCAATGACACAGGGTGCATGCGGATGCGGAAGCTGGGCAATGGCCACTCAGTCATGTTCTTCGCTCCTACGGAAGTTGATTGGAGCATTCGTTCGGCGACTCAGAAAGCTAATACCGATAATGTCGACGTAGCAGATATCCTGCACTGGGCGATGCTTGAAACCTGTCTTGATATCCAGATGCGTGCGCCGCACTGGGTTCAACAGGGGTCAGATTTCAATACACGACATTCCGCATGGGCTAAATTGTCACGTACCCCCACTTCAATCTCAACCCTTAAGACCGCCTGGTTGCAGCCTGAGGAGCGTTCATTGGAGGATATGTATGCACCACGTAGCTCTCTACAACCATTCGGGTTTTTCGATCCAGACATTCAAAAGAAGTGCGAAGAACTCGGATTCCTTTCCGCATCAGCAAGGAGCATGGATGAGGAACAAGAAAGAGAGGTACTTCACGAAGTAGAGAAAGAGCGTCGAGTGGAAAGGCCGTCTAGGGTCGAACCTGCAACCCACATTCTGCATCCAGACGTCCGTCGTTTCGTGAATACTGGTCGAATTCCCAAAGGGTCCCCCGCATTCATTCAAGCACTGTCCAGCCTTGTCAACACTACTGCTATATTCCACGAGCACAATCAGTGGGCACAAACTATTCTAGTCACACATGACTTTAATCGTACAGTGGGGACTCTCTCTTTACTTCAACATGCAAATGATTATCTGCGGCCAGTCAATTGGGTTATATCCAGTAACGTTGGACACCTGCTGGTGGTATTGAGCCCGAACGAAGCGAACACACTACTACCTGCCATCCGCAGAAGCAATGCAGTTCACCTATGCATCTATACACCTCGTACAACAAAAACAATGCAGACATGCGATAACCTTCGCCTTTACTGCGTTCCTTCGACACCAAAGCTGGCACCATTGGAACCACTGATTTGTCAGCTCAACCTTTTTGCCGGTCAACTCTATTTTTCTAGTTATGAGAAGTATCTCCACGCTTGCGGTTTCTTAGGGCTCAACGCACCAGATTTGGGGGACCAGGACTTGATAGCGGACAGTGATGGATTTATCAGGGAGGAGAATCGCCCTTCTGCTAGGGCGTCATGCTCGTTCCAGTCATCCCAGCTTCCTCCGCTGAAAGAGTTGTTCGGAATGAGAAGGAAAGGGATGGGATATCTGCCAACTCACCTCGGAAAAATGTTCAATGGCCGCATCCTGACTGAAGAAGATTTTCTTGACTGAGCGTCTGTTCAGGGTACGTTTTAGCATCATTCTTCCAGGGACCTGAACTGACTGTAGTTTTGGCCAACAGTAAACAGTAGGGCCCAATGTAATATTGCGATGTTCTTCGTAAATGTATCTGTAGTCGAATTGTTGTAGGTCTTGTTATTACTTGAGTCAATCAAAATGCTGGAAATTCAAGTTTATTCTGCCACTGGTTGAAATCCATCATACTATGTCTGATGCTATAGCAGTGGCGGCATGCTGATTCATTGGTGTTCTGTGTAAGCCGAGGTACGAGGCGAACGCAGAATTGAGTCTACGCATGAGTAAGCGAAGTGGCGTTACCCTCTTTGTCTTAACCCACAACAACAGTCAACTCTGAGTCAATCATTATTAGTTTCTCGTACTCTATACTCTAAACTTTTGTCGTTCTTTGCATATTCTACGAATAATCAATGCCTCTACTAGCGGAGAATCCCAACTTAGCAGTTATTCCGGACTTCGAAACAGACGAGTATGCACAAGCTCGTGCCCAACTCACAAACGAAGCAATAGATGAACAACAAGCTATTGGAATTCTAGCCAATCTATGGCACATCCAGAATGAGGTGGACAAATGTCATTGGGCTGCTAGAATCCAGGAAGAGACCCAAGCAGCTGAAATAGAACACAGATGAATCCAAGAAGATGAAGACCAGTGCTGTCAAACACTTATTGCTGAACAAGAAGCCACTATCGCAGAAGAGCGAAAAAATAACAAATCTAAATACACACCAGTTCGCAATATCGAAATTCCATCTAACCTGGTAATCCTTCCCTGTCAGTACGCCATACGGAAGATGAAATCAGGAGAGTATTGTGAATTGTTTTATTTCACAAATAGCAGCTTAGAAGAAGCTTCCAGAGCTACATTCACAGCAGATGAAGATGCCTTAATAATGCTCCCTACCTCAGATGGGCTTCACAAATGGATACCTGCAGGTGCAGCTCGAGACCCTAAAGCACACATTGTAAAAGACAAGAACCTCACATGGGAACAATTTAATGAGGCAGCACCATGAATGATCATGCTGATGAAGGAGAATGATTGGCCCGACAACAGAATTGATATGCATATCGCATTCTGGTCAGCTTTGCAGAATCACCGTTGGTGCCACAATTTCAATGCGCACAAACAACAAGCCTTGTTGCTGTACCAAGCTCAACAGCGCAGGTGTTGGCACCTAGCCATCGGCAGTTCCAACAGCTGGAGTCTAGCCAAGATCAATCAAGAGCTTCTAGACAAAGCTCGAGAAACCATATTTAATCAATTCAGGATGCACCAACTATCTATTCAGGTACGTTTAATGAAACTCATCCAACAACATATGCTAAAACAATTATCTCCATGCCTCCTTAAACCACCCATGATATCCGCTACCATACACACACCCTTGGCATCATGTCCAAATGAACTATATGTGGACATAACGTTCCATGACTTGTGCACATAACCAAATGACCAATCACGGTCACCCACACACGGGCTTCTAAACGCCCTACCAACTACACCATATAACCAAATGGTACCATACAAACCAATTTCACGCCACTACACATGGACGTACACACCACTGCATCTGCATTACACAGATCGCACCCCATCAGACCACACTTTCTCAACAACAGCGCACCATACCCACTACATCATCTAACAAGAACTCACAACACACACGTTCCTTCAGCTCCCAAAAGCGCTCACCTCCCACCTCCCCAGATTCCAGATCCAACAAGAAACCCAGAATATTTTGAGACCCATCCAACCCACTTCCCTGCTGTGCCATCTGCCTTGGATGCAACTCACACCATGTCATTGAGTGCTCAGCCACTCTTACCTGGGACAAGAAACACGATACCATTGCCGAACAAATCCATAAGGCCCTGTGGACCAAGACCAGCAAACAGTTATGCATAGCTTGGCAAAGAGATGAAGGGTGCAATAGCACCAGACATGATGACAAGCACCTCTGTTCAGGGTGTGGTGCAGTCATGCATGGTGCTCAAAGCTGCCCTAGAGCATAGAAGATCTAATCCCACCACACCCTACATAGCAGAAGCATGGGACAAGGAATTAAAAAATGCCAGCCTTTTGCCCCATTGTAGGGATTAGTTTCCCTCTAGGCTGGTATTAACAGTTTTTACTTAGCTTCTCTTACCTTACTTTCATTGCTTATGTCCGCATTTTTACTGCTTACATAATCACCAAATCTTCGCCCTATACTTCCACTCATTAGCTAGACTTTCAGTTATAGTTCTGGTAGCTCTCCTTCTAGGATTCAGTAGCTTCCCCAGATTTGCAGCTCATTAGTTTTAGTAGTAGCTCAATAGCTCACTATACAGTTCCTGATACACAGTCTTATTCTCATTGTCTGGAGTGACATTTTCATATTCTCTCTCTCTCACTCTCACTCACACACACACACACTCTCTCTCTCTTGAGCCCTGAGTCTAGTCCAGAAGCCCTTGGGTTGAATAGCAGCTAGGCAGCATTCACCCAACATTGTTCTGCATCCCAGCAGAATTGTTGACCCTTCACCGTTTCACAAAAATTCCCCAAGGTATCCGCAATGGTTTCATTTTAAACTTCCCTACCATACATAATACCCAAGCCCCCACTAATAGTGACTCTGTTTATACGTACAAAAGTCACTTTGACACCAGCATACAAAAAGAAATCCAAAAATCACGCTATATAGGTCCCTTTTCTGCTCAATCTCTTATGGAACTCATTGGACCATTTCAATCATCACCCCTCTCCATTATTCTGAAACCAGGCAATACGGACAAATTTAGGTTAATTCAGAATTTTTCATTCCCTCGCAACCCCAAGTTTCCGCACCATAACCCATCTATTAATTCCCATATAGACGCTAATGACTTTCCAACTACTTGGGGAAAGTTTTCTATTATATACAGTGGCTCAAAAAACTGTCCGCATGTTTTGACATTTTTCACTATCTATGATATTGTGTGAGAACGAACAAATACCTCAAGGACATGCTTATGCCACATTGTAGTATGGCTTCAGGGCTTTTATTTGAGCCCTACACCGTGTGAATTGGCGGAGATATGGTGGAGATATAAAGCTTATAAAATGATGACTCATGTGGACAGTTTTTTGAGTGTATATTAAAACTATATAAATCATTATTTATGACACCACAAGTATCATGCCACTATTATATAAATTATAAAGTGGTGTCATTATGTTATTTTATGACTATATCTAACTATATAAACCAGAATATCTTATGTATCATAGTCATAATCACCATGAAAGCCATCTCCTCTGCTCAAAGAGATAATATCCTCTCTCTGTCTTATGCTGGCCTCTCTGCTCACCAAATTTCCTCTAGAACTGGAGTATGCAAGTCCACTGTGGCCAAGTTCATCAAAGAAAGCCACCCAGACAAGGAAAACTCTTGTAGAGGATGTCCATCGAAGCTTACCTCTACTGACACAAGGGCTATTTATCCAACATATCACTACAGGAAAGGCTGATAATGCTGTCCAAGCCACCCATTATATCAATTCTATCATCACTACCCCTGTCTCTTCACAAACTGTGAGGAATGTTCTCAAGGCAGCTCATCTCAAGGCAGTAACAAAGAAGAAAAAGCCTCTTCTCTCCATCAAACATAGGCAGAGAAGACTAGCCTTTGCCTTAGCTCATTAACACTGGACTGTAGAGGACTGGAAGCATGTTATATGGTCAGATGAGACCAAAATCAACAGGATTAGGTCAGATGGGAAGGTATATGTATGGAAAAAGAAGGGAGATGGCCTAACAGACAGAGAGGTTAATGGGACTGTCAAGTTTGGAGGAGGTTCTTTAATGGTATGGGGCTGTATGTGATGGAATGGTGTGGGAATGCTTGCTGATGTTGAGGGTAAGATGAATGCTGAGCAGTATGTGGACATTTTAAATGACCACTTGCTGCCTAGCTTGGCAGGATCAGGGATTGATGAAGAAGATATCATTTTCCAAAAGGATAATGATCCTAAGCACACATCCAGAAGAGCTAGGGAATGGTTTGAAGAACATAACATCAATGTTCTTGACTGGACAGCACAGTCTCCTGATGTCAATGTCATTGAAAATCTCTGGGGGACACTCAAGAAAAAGCTTCAAGCCTATGAACACCCCCCTAAAGGAGTATGGGAGCTTTGGGAGAGAGTAGCAGTGGAATGGAGGAAGATCACAGCTGAGGATTGCCAGAAATTAATTGAGAGTATGCCTAGAAGGATAAAAGCAGTAATTCAAGCCAAGGAAGGTCATACAAAATACTAGAATACCTGGTTATTACTGTAAAATACTTGAGTCAAAAAACTGTCTGCATGAGTCACCATTTTGTGAGCCTTGTATCTCCACCATATCTCCACAAATTCCCACGGTGTAGGGCTCAAATGAAAGCCCTGAAGCCATACTACAATGTGGTATAAGCATGTCCTTGAGGCATCTGTTCGTTCTCACACAATATCATAGATAGTGAAAAATATCAAAACATGCAGACAGTTTTTTGAGCCACTGTACCTATCAATTTCGAGGCTCCCCCCAGGCTCAGAAGTCGCTACCTGCGACGTAGCTGAAGCATATTGCACCATTCCCCTACACCCTTCCCAATGGCCTGCAGCCATAGTACGCACAGCTGATGATGAATTCTATATTGACACATGTACAGCATTCGGAGCGACTCCATCAGTGGGAGCCTACGGCCACATCACAGATGCTGGAGCCGAAATTCTCAGATATCAAGGCATCGGACCCTTAGATAAGTGGGTCGATGACCACATATTTTTCAGAATCCATAAAGAATTCCTGGAAGAATACAACCGCAACTGAGCAGAATGGAACCGAGACTTAGCTAAGTGGGGCCTGCATCAATCTGGGAGCTGCATTTGGTTTGGCGGACGCATATTCGACGATGGTTCAATAGAAGAATTCAGCAAAGATTGCTCGCACCCAATCAAAGACCTATCCAAGAACTCACCAAGATCAGAACACAATGCCCTATTTTGTCACAATCTCCAAGACATAGATGATACATCAGTAAACTTAGGAATTTTCTGGCATCTGAACAAAGATCAACCATTCATGTCATCGACTATATACATTGGTTTCCTATGGGATCTCTACCACCACATAGTGTCACTAAGCCAACCAAAAGTCGACAAATATCTCTCAGCCATACACTCATGGAGAAAGAAGCCCACCCATGTGTTACAGGAAGCACTCAAGCTTTATGGTAAACTAATGCATGCATGCACAGCAGTAAAAAGAGGGAGAGCATATCTCATGAGCCTTGAAAGGACAATCGCTGTCCTCCAGAAAAAGCCTTGCTTACCCCAACGCCCAGACAAGAGCCTCGAGCAGGACCTTACCTGGTGGTCCAATTTGCTGCAATCAGGAGGCGTCTCTCAACCAATATGTCCCCCAGCCACATTTTCAATCCCACTAGCCTATTCATATGCCAGCTCAGGAATCGGCATCAGCATCATCATCAATGATAAGTGGAGAGCCTGGAGACTTGTACCTGGTTGGCAGACTGCGGATAGCGGCAAACGAGACATTGCATGGGCTGAAGCAATCGGCTTCGAGCTACTGGTCCGTACCCTCGCCACTCTCCCTAATGTTGGCGAGAACATCATTGTCTACGGAGACAACACGAGCGTCATTGAAGGATGGTGGAAAGGGAGCCATAGGAACAGAGCAGTCAATGAAGTTTTCAAATGGATCCATGAATTCACTCACTCTCTATCCAGACCTCTCAAAATCTGCACAGAGTATGTCACTAGCAAATCCAACCCAGCTGATGAACCATCCAGAGAAATATACGGAGAAAAACACCTTTTACTCCCTCCCACCCATATTCCTGATGAAATCAGACACCTCGTCATCGATGCAACAAATCCTCTCACCCCCACAGAGCTCCGCCTATTCTGTAACAGACAGTACACTGCTCCTGCAGCCAAAATCATCAATAGAACCCTCATCTGACAGCAAGCCTTTGAAAGGATTAGAGCAACCAGAGTTGAAGAAGACAAAATCATCTTTGACACCTTGTCAGAATGATCTTTTGGTACAACACCATCGTTTCAGCGCACTGCTACCACCCCCATCAGGATTGAACACCACCAAATCATCCCCAGCATGCTATAAGCCTGGTCTAGTTCCACTGCCCTCATCCCTAAGACCCCACTGCCTAGCCCATGAAAGGCTATGCAAATGGCTACCAGCGAAAGGGAATACACACACATTACCCTTGTCATCCTCAGAGATTCAAAGCCCAACTATAACAGACCAACAGCTTGACTGTATTTAGAAGTAATCGGATCTTCGTGGGCGGACTCTACCAAAGAGACATACGGAGCAGGTCTTTTAGTTTTTCACGTCTACTGTGATACACACAACATACCAGAAGAACAGTGATGCCCAGTAGCACCAACCCTACTGCTAGCATTCCTCTCCAGTTGCGCTGGCTCTTATTCAGGTACAGCACTAGCAAACTACGCAGCAGGCCTTAGAGCTTGGCACTTGCTTCACAGATGCCCATGGGTGGTGAACACTAAAGAACTCAAAGCGATACTAGACAGTGCAACAGTGTTAGCTCCTGCTTCCTTCAAGTCTTCCAAAAGACTTCCGTTCACAACCGAAATATTGTCCATAATTTGCACTCACCTCAATCTCGATGACCCGCTAGATGCTGCCATATTTGCGTGTATCACCACAACCTTCTACTCGATTGCGAGATTAGGAGAATTCACAGTCCCTGCTATCAGATCCTTCAATCCTTCTAAACACATAACCCGTGAAAACGTGTCTGAAACCGTTGACCACAACAACCTTTCAGTAACGAAATTCCATATCCCAAGTACCAAGACGTCCCCAATTGAAGGCAAAGACACCTTCTGGGCAGCTCAAGACAGTCCATCAGACCCCAGAGCAGCACTTGAGAATCACATCCAAGTTAACCCAGCAGATAGTAAAGCGCACCTTTTCACCTGGAAACATCCAAAAGGCATAAGACCTGTCAAAGAGGCTTAACGCTATTGCCTGCATAGCTAAGCTCCCAGATTTCAAAGGACACGGCCTTAGGATAGGCGGAACACTGGAATATCTGCTGAGAGGTGTTCCTTTCGATGTTGTTAAGTCAATGGGCAGATGGTCAAGTGACACATTCACACTGTACCTATGAGAGCATGCTGTTATAATCGCACTGTATATCCAATCATCTCCAGCGCTCGAACCCTTTACCTGTCATACGATGCCACCAGTATGGTAAATACCTGTTGGTAAGTGCCACTCCTACAATCTATGGGTACCAAGCCTCGCACTTAGCGTCGCCGCACTCCTAGTCCTTTGGGATCACAGCTCACCTTGAAACCCACAGATTGGTATGCTTGTATCGGGCCGAAAAGCCTTTCAGGTTTTTGCCCAGAAATATCTTATAGTCAAGATTCAGTCTTACTTCGAAGTTATCTAGAATTAATAACTTCGAATTCACTTCTACCTGTTCAACAAAAACACAGCATCGAAAGGCATAGAACAGTTCTTCGGTCAGTCATCACTCATACAATACAGCCAGTGCCAGCCACACAATGCAGTGACATATCTCCCTACTTATAGGACAGCCCATGGTGACAATGCACCCTAATTATAGGGCCAACCCACCATGGGCCCACATTACAATGTAAGCCTGACATGAGGGATGGGCCCACATATGGGATTGTACCCCAGTATAGTGGGTGGGCCAGGGGCTAGATATGAACTGAGGCTCAAGGGTGGGCCTACAGTATATACATTATGGAATACAAAAATATATAGGATGGTGGTATTATGATGTATAGGCTGTGTCTGGTAGGTGCTACTCAATAGTGAGGGGTTGGCCCATATACACTTGCCAACACTTTTGCATATTTCAGGAATACTTGTTAGAGATGATCCATTCTCACCAGCAAGTATGTGCTAGGATGTGGGGTGAACAGGTGAACATCAAGAATGAGTACTGGCAATGGTTTTTCAGCATTGGCAGCTATATCCCAGTAACAGTCCATCAGCATTGGTGGCTGTACCCTGAGAAAATTGGATGAGCATGATGCCAAGTAGCACAAGAATTTTGACTAGGTGCACCAACAATTTAGCTGGCACAGGAATTTTGCCACCAACAATGATCACATATCACCCCATTTTACAGACTTGGTGGTACATATGACATTGTACTGCACCGGGGAATATTGAAGAAAATGCAAATTAATGATGGTCTGGCATAATGTTAGGTGGTGTGGGAATATTGCTGACATTAGGGGTGCCAATGATTACAACATATGACTGAGTTTAATGCAGTTTGCTTTGAACGACTGCTGCACTGGTGAATATTGAAGGAAATGCAAAGTAATGATGGTCTGGCATGATATGATGTTTGGTGCCATGAGAATTTTGGCAAACTTCATCGGTGCTTGGTGTGCTGACACTTACCACATATCACTGTGTTGTAAACATTTTATGGTACATATTTCATTGTAATACAGTTTGCTTTGAATAACTGCTGCACCAGCAAATATTGAAGAAAACACAAAGTAATAATGGTCCAGCATGATGTTCGAGAGTGTGGGAATTTCGGCGAATGTCATCGGTGCATCAGGTGCTGATGCTTACCACATATCACTGCATTTTACACATGTTATGTGACATGTGTCATTTTCATGCAGCTAGCTTTGAATAACTGCTGCACTGGCAAATATTGAAGAAAACACAAAGTAATAATGGTCTGGCATGATGTTTGAGAGTGCGGGAATTTCGGTGAATGTCATCGGCGCCTTATGCACTGACACTTACTGCATATCCCCATGATTTATACATTTTATGTTACATGTGTCATTTTCATGCTGTTTGCTTTGAATAACTGCTGTACTGGTGAATGTTGAAGAAAACACAAAGAAATGATAGTTGGCTTTCTAAACAGGCGAGGAATGAAGCAAGTGTAGAATTAAGTCTATGGGCAAATTAGGTGAGGTGGTGCAGACTTCTTGCTTCTGCCCACCTCAGCCAAAGTTTCTCGTCTCAAGTACTTGACACTAGTACAGTCTTTTGCATTCTAGATAAATAATCTAAGATGTTAAACGGAGACCCCAATCTTGCAAGATGACCAGATTTCACATTGGATGAGCACCAACAGGCACAGCAACCATTTATCGATAAAGGACTCTCAGAAGAACAAGCCACATGCTCTCTAGTGGTTCTTTGGACCATGAATAACAACACAGACAAGGAGCATTGGAATGACCAACAAAATTGTTTAGAAACCGCATGAAGGCAGGAAGTAGAAGAAGAAGAGCAGCACCAGCAAAACCTCAAAGACGAGGAAACAGCTGTGTGCTTAGAAGAGTGCAAGAAGAACAAAAACAAATATGCACCTCTCATAAGAGCCAAAGTCCCTTCAGACCCTACCATAATCCCTGCCCAGTGTGCAATGAGACATTTGAAGGCCAGGGAGTACTGCAAGCTACATTACTTTACCAACAAAGGCTTGGAAGATGTGAAGATTTCTGAGCTCATCACTGAACCAGACATATTAGTCATGATGCCATTGGTCGACGGTGTTCACTCCTGGATCCCTGCTGCTGTGGTTAAAGACCCCAAAGCTGCCCCAGTAACCAAAGATGAATGCCTTACCTGGGAAGAATTCAATGAAGCAGTGCCGAGAATGATTCTATCTGTGAGGATTCACAACTGGCCCAATGACTGAGTGCAAATGCATGTCCAATTCTGGACAGCACTGCAAGAGCATCGCTGGCATCATGCACCAGACCATCTCAAACAGTGAGCTCTCTTGTTGTATCAGTTGCAGCAAAGATGCAGATGGCATCTCATGATTGGAACCACACATGGATGGAGTCTGGAAGAGATCAATCAGGATCTGCTTTTAGAAGCAAGAGAAGATTGATTCAATGAGCAGCGCAACCAACAAATGGTGGCAGCTATCAAGGTCAGTTTTCTACTGTCTTTTTCGTTTCGTTTGTCTCACCACTTAATTTTCTTCCCAAATGCTATATTTGTCTCTTATCCACTCACTCAGTAATCATTCACCCCACCCTCCTTTTCTGTTGGCCATTGTGCACCAATGAACTTTTAATAATCAAACAATTGCGTCAATCATGATGCACACAAAACCAATTGCTTGGACCAACATGTGTCTGTTGTCTGTTCTCAGGTCAATGTGTACCTTTTGGGTCCATCAACCAAATGACACCCTGACCAATTTATCATTCACCATGAACACTATCTCATTTGCATTCTTCACGCAAAATGCTGTTGTTATCGAAACTATTACAGGTTTCATGTGTGCTACAATATGTTCCCCCACACAGCAAGTAGCTCCTACATTTTCTAGGTGCTGTAAAATGCGATTGAGTACGATGCAGTGTTCCCATATAAAGCACCAGGTGCCTGGGTTTGTGGGTATAGTTTCATAAGACCATCCGCACACTGTAGAGACTCAATTCTCTACAGGCTGGTATTGGCCTATTTTATGGCTCATGACGACTGGGCTTCACAGCACAACATCACCATCATGTGTAGAGTGATTCCATATATTATGCACAGCTTCCCTGCAATAATGCGCCAGACTCACGACACTTTCCCACTCGTGCTTAGTTCATGTTTCATTGCGCATCTTTGCATTTCATCATGCATCTTTGCATTTCATCATGCATTGCATCATTATGCATTTTCATCATGCATCTTTGCATTTCATCATGCATCTTTGCATTTCATCATGCATCTTTGCATTTCATCATGCATCTTTGCATTTCATCATGCATCTTTGCATTTCATCATGCATCTTTGCATTTCATCATGCATCTTTGCATTTCATCATGCATCTTTGCATTTCATCATGCATCTTTGCATTTCATCATGCATCTTTGCATTTCATCATGCATCTTTGCATTTCATTGCACATCTTCGTGTTTCATTGCACATCTTGTATTTCATTGCGCATCTTCGCATTCCATCGCGATTTAGTGCACATCATCACAGGAGTATCCATCCATTGTCCAGCCAGTTCCTTGGTGTGTCGCATTCCATTTATTACTATATCTGACTATGTTTGGCATCATACAATTATTATTTCATTATGGACCCTTACTTTACCTCACTTACATACTTAGAGCGCTCCTGATTCGCTTCCAAGCCCTGGGAAGGTGCTTATGTGCAACTTAGGGTTGCCATGTCTGTTTTTACAACTTAGCTTCTGGCAGTCACCATCTATCACCAGTTAGTTCCATGCAGTGCATGTATCCATCGTTGTAGTCCCTAGCATCCGTCTATAGCTAGTGGCAATCACATTATCCATCTATTATCTGTCCAGCATCCGTCCTCCTTGCCTTGGTTCACATCCCAGCATCATTTATATGCCCTCTCTACACTTGCACACTTTGTGCACTACTTTTCCATGCTTCGCACAACCATCACATCTCGCATTTCTTCGCATTTCACTGCATCTCTTCATGTTTCTTCGCGTTTTCTTGCACTTTCATTGCATTTGATCAGGGTTGATCAGCATTCACTTGTGGATCTTTGCTTTCCTTGCGTCCCCTTTAGGGTCGAACGCTCTTGCTTCTGCGAGTATAGCAGCTAGGTAGAGCTGAGACTCACTTATACTGGTTTAGCATTATTATAGCTAGTGCCTAGCCAGGTTGTGATACCTACAGTGCTGATAGCGCATTTTCATTGATTTGATGGGCACGTCATCAACAAAGGGTGATGTATGTATAGTCCGGAATCTCATGCTGAAGGATGAAGGCGGTATCACCTTGATAGACTTGCACCACATTTGCGTGTCCTTGGGGCAAGGTCGTCAATCTATGGGGACCTAGTGGCATACCAAAGGTTGTCAAATCACACGACTCCTCATGGAGCACACGCTGGTCATATCCTGAGTATAGATCCATCATCCCATACACTGCATACCCTGCGAATGATTCCACAAGATGTTCAACAAATGGTGGTACAGACACATTGCAAATTGTAACCACATTTAGCGGCTGCAAGTCGTGCACTAAGTGCAGCAATTTTCCATCTTTCTTGACGACGCAAAACCAGCGTGAATAATATTCTGCGGTTGAGGGTTCATAAACTCCCAAGGAGATCTTCTCCTTAATAATGCATATAACTTCACCAAGCATTGTGGGTGGAATAGGAATATTCCACTGAGACCAGGGTGTGTGTGGTACAGTTGGAATCTTATAAGGTGGAAAATAGGTCTCATTGAGGCGACTGCATTCAGAGGCACACCATGTGAAAGCATGTTCATGGACACACACAAGCCATCTTATGAGTTTTAGCTCTTCTGGCCAAAGCCAGTTTGCAGGATCTAAATTGAGCTTATTTGCATGGTCACGCGTAAAGCGCGATCCAGGGATGAATTCGGTGTAGGGATTAGTTTCCCTCTAGGCTGGTATTAACAGTTTTTACTTAGCTTCTCTTACCTTACTTTCATTGCTTATATCCGCATTTTTACTGCTTACATAATCACCAAATCTTCGCCCTATACTTCCACTCATTAGCTAGACTTTCAGTTATAGTTCTGGTAGCTCTCCTTCTAGGATTCAGTGGCTTCCCAAGACTTGCAGCTTATTAGTTTTAGTAGTAGCTCAATAGCTCACTATACAGCTCCTGATACACAGTCTTGTCCTCATTGTCTGGAGTGACATTTTCATATTCTCTCTCTCTCTCTCTCACACACACACACACACTCTCTCTCTCTCTTGAGCCCTGAGTCTAGTCCAGAAGCCCTTGGGTTGAATAGCAGCTAGGCAGCATTCACCCAACATTGTTCTGCATCCCAGCAGAATTGTTGACCCTTCATCGGGTGGGTGTGTAGGCAGTTCTGGCATGCCAGCCAATGGGTCTTCTGGTAACTGGCACACTACTCTATACTCTGCAGGCATAGTGGTAGGCACGGTGCACACTTTCTTCGCAACTGGTTTATACACCAGGGCGTGGTGCGAATGATCATATGAATACGTGGATAAAAAGGCATTAATAGCCTCATGGTCTAAAACAGAGTGGGTGGACAATAAATGTGCATAATGCGCCAATAATCGCAGAGGCAATAATGGATTGGAAGGGGAACAGGAATATGAAAGTACAGAGACTGATGGACATTTGCTTGTTAAAAGTGGCTGGTGCAAACAACTAGTGCACGTTTTGCGAGGTTCGCGAAGTTCGCACGATGATGTGGAGAGGTGGAAAAACTGCGTGCCTTTGCAGGATGGAAATGAATACTCGGGTGGTGTCGGAAATCTCCATGGGTCCCTTGGAAGTGTTCCATATTGGGACATCATTTAGGCACCTGACAACTACATTGGGTCCATATTCCCAGGGGGTTTGACTTATTTTAAGGCGCTTACAAGGAATCACTCATTGGTGTCGTCACTTTCAAGGACCGTGGTGTATTTTTGGCACTTCCAAGTTGCTTCCAAGCAGGCACACAATTATTCTAAGTTTGTCAGAAGTAGCCAGTAAGGATTCAAATCCAGATTTGAGTAATAATTCAGATAATAACATTGACTCTGAATAAGTGTTATCTTCGTTGTCTACCTTCATCTCAGTCACCTCCTCCCATTTAATTGTACTACACCCCTTGTCTCATATTATTCTCCCTGTAATACTCCTACATGGCACCAAACAGAAATACAAATGGAGGATGCAAATATATATTACCCTCGTCATCCAACAATCAGGTCCCTTGCCAACACTGCAACAAGCTGTACTCATCGTGTGGGTTACAGTCTCATGAGCAAAGCTGCTTGAGGAGATGGGAAAAGGAGAAGGACAACGATGACTTTGCAGTGCTTGCAGCGCAGGTGGTAGAGGAGCAACTTAAAAGGAAAGGTATGTCATGAATCAATATCTTCATATGGACAAGTCGTACTGATATCACGCACTTAATATCACAATCAGAGGCGCATCAAGAGAGAAAATGCCTTCATAAGCCTAAGGAACAAGCTACAGTGGCTGGTACTGGCCCACATGTCCTGTTGGTCCCTTCAGCATCACTCCTGTCTGAGGATTGCACAGAGAATGTGCCCAACGACTTGAACGCAGGCACAATGTCATTCACGATGGGATCAGATGTTGTTGATGCAATGAGTGTTGGTGGAGACTCGCGACAACGTGCATATTTTGATTGCTCATGATGCATTCCTCATTCAATATTTTCCCAATTCAGGCGTGGATTCTGATTCCAGCATGGCGTCATCTCATGGTCCCACACCACCTACTCTGTCCTTGCTTGCAGCTGAAACTTCAGTTCCCTCTGGCCTTGATACATTCAAGACAGAGTATCATCCAAAATCTGGTCGCACAACAACTATAGAGACTTTCTCTACCTTCGGACACAAGCAAGATCAACAATTGCCCATCATCGACGAAGAACCCTGGCAGCTGTTTAGCTGTCATGCAGACTTCGAGTTTGCTGAACTTGTGCACAATGCTGCCTTGAATAAGGACCACACAGATGAGCTGTTGCAGCTCATTTGGAGGATTGCTGAGGGCCATGCAAAACTCATGTTCAAGTCCCACCATGATGTTTCTTCAGCCTGGGACAGGGTGGCTTTTCAGATGACACCTGTAAGAGGGGAACAACACATTTCCCTTCTGTAGCTACCAATATTTTTTTTAGTTTGAGAAGCATACTATCACTGCTCAACACAAATGGGAGGACCTTGCATTTGATGTATATACACGCCCATTGTGAGACTGGGCCTTGGACTTATTACAGGACCCATTACTGGCACCGCACTTTGTATGGGATGCACAGCGGTTGTACAAACACGATGGGGCGCATTATAAGCGCTTCTACCATGAGCCTTGGACTGCAGAACGTTGGTGGAATGTACAAGTATGACTTACTTTTTTGTACTCTCATTCATGTGGCTCTAAGTGGTGTTTAATTATAGTCGTCTTTACCTGAAAACGGCATCCCTTTTGCCTTCATATTGTATGCAGACAAGACACATCTGTCTTCTGCTGGGACCATTAAAGCTTATCCGGTCTTTGCTTGATGTGGTGAAGGCACTAAGTGACTGCTGCTCGCGCAATCACTCTCTCGATGTGAGATCAACAATGCTGCTGGTGAGGCAGAATGTTGGGTCTTGCTGCACCTAGGCTGCTATGCCTGACACAGACGCGTTCGACCCTAAAGGGGACTGCTACTGCACACAGAACCAGATATATGAGAGACCCTTGTAGTCTGAAGGATGCGCAAAAGTGTGAGAAGGAACGCGAAGCAAATGCGAGGGAATGCGAAACAAATGCGAAGAAGTGCGAAGAAACGCAAAGAAACGCAAAGAAACGCGAAGAAGCGCGAAGAAACGCGATGAGAACGCGAAGTGCGGGAAAGTCGCGCTAAGGTAAGCGAAGCGTGGGAAGGCGCGCGCTTATAGCGCGCGTTGTCGTGGGAAAGCGCGGATGGAATGCGGAGAATAAGGAGTGATATAGAGGGGCGGATAGATAACGGATCGACGGATACGCAAAGCGAGTGCAATGCAAAGCGAGTGAAAAGCAAGGTCTGATTAATCTAGTCTAGTCCGATAACGATAACCATAGGTAACACAAAGTGCGCCCTAATGGTGACTACTACTTCAGAGTAAAACCCGATAGTGAGGGAAGTACAGTAAAGGGGAGTAATCGGGGAGAGTAGTAGTGCGATGATCAAACTATATACTAGACAAAATCGCGTCGGACGCGGAAGGGATAGGAAGAAAACGTGCTGATAGTACGTAATAACATGTAATAACGCTGCAATGCTTGTTACAATCACGAGGCAAGGAATATGACGTACCAATGAGGTAGTCGGACATGGATAAGCGCTCCCGGATAATAGGCGATGAAATGCGATGATGCGCGATGAAATGCGATGAAACGCGAAAGTGCGCGATGAACGCGAAAATGCGCGAGAACGCGCGCTAAGCGCGAGCGTGGGAATACATCGCGCGAGCGCGGGAAAGCGTCGCGCCTATGGCGCGTTATACAGGAACATGTTGCATGATATACCAATGGAAGTGCAAGTCATTATGCGAATGATAAATGGACTGCTTGCGTGAATATGCCCATTACGCGCCCATAGAAATATGAGTCCCTACAGCGGGAACTTGCCTGTTCACATCAGAAATACTGATGGGCTGGGCGGCGGACAGATGGTTGGTTGGTTACCTATAGTTCGTCTTTACTAACAGTCCTGTTGTTAATGGATCATGATTCTTTTGCATAGGTTCCTGAAGATTCTAAAGAGGATGTTAAACTGTCTTATGTGAACCTCAAATGGGTTGTATGGCACGATGGGTTTCTCAAGCTTCTCGAAACCATCATACTCTATGCCAAGACAGGATATGCACATCTCTGTTCTGATGGTATTGTAAGGTGGTTGTATGCATTCATTTTTCTTTGTCGGCTGATTACGAAGAGCAGTACATCTATTACTAATTCTGTTGATGATATTCTGATCAGTTGCTACTAGATGTGTCATGGCACTCATATGGGGGACAAATTGTCATTGCCCTTGTCCAATCTGCCTTGTCCCATCAGATAAGCTCTCTGACAACACATCTACTTACCCAATCTGATCACCTGAAGATGCACAATCTTGTGTAGAACTGTGGAAGAAGGACAAAGCAGCTGGAGAAGAAGCATTGAAAAAATGGGGCTTGCGGCCAGTTATGGTCAGTGCTCATTATGTCCTACAAATGTTGACTAACCTGACTTTTTTTCTGAAGAATGTCTTCTGGCAGATCCCAAATTCTAACCCTCACGAAACGATATCGCAGGACCACCTCCACGTTTATCATATCGGGGAATGGGGGAAACATTTATTTGGTAAGCTCAAACGACATGCAGCAGCTTTGGGACGCAGCGCTGAGAAGAAGATTGACAATCAGTGAGTTGATTTATTACACTAATCTGCGCACTATTCAATCCTTGGTTCCAGGTTTGCTGCCTTCACACGTTGGTGCAATTTGAATCATTTTGATCGCGTTACCAACATTACCTATAGCAATGGTAACAAACTTCAAGACATTTCCAAGGTATGTCATTGGCACGTTGATTTGACAACTAAATATTCACTCAAATTTTATTCAGACAGCAAATCTTATATACCACTCAGAATGTACTCACGCACACAGACGACGAAGCTGGCTATGCACTTCTACAGTGCATAGTGAGTTATCTACATATCAACATGTATATATCACTTGATGTGCACACAGAGAGCACCATCCAAGCAGGAAAAGCTGAGGTTCTGAAGTTTCAGACACACTTAGAGGTATGTTTCTGTGTTGAATTCTTTGCAATAATATACTGACAATAGTTTTGATTCAAACATGATTTAGGATTACATTGCAATTATCGAGGAGACCGATCCTGATGCAGCCAAGAACTGGAACTTTCCCAAGATGCATGCCTCAAAGCATATTTTCAATGATATCCTCGCAAAAGGTACTGCCTGTAACTTCAGTACTTGACCAAACGAAAAGCAGCATGGGCCGATCAAGCGTTGGTATCTATGGCAGACCAATCATAAGGATATCGCTAACCAGGTGTGTCGTTGCCAAGAAGTTTGCTTCCCATCAATAACTTAATAAACTTTGCATATTTGTATTATAGATCCTTGTACTCGACCACAAGAGCTTCATTGCTGAATTTATTCGCAGCTGTATTGAATTTCTTGATGAGGAATGACATAAACTCACGCTCTCATGGGAAGAACTTGAAGACAATGACGCTGATGACAAGCCATTTGAAGCTCACCTGCATATCGGTTCGCCCCTTAGGACTCTCACCAGCCTAGCGCAAGTGGAGGAAGACAACAGGTCAAATCATGCCTTTGAACATTTCAGGAAGAAGCTTGCAGTGTTTCTGAATCACTTCCTGCCCTCCCACAACATACTGTTACCAGATGGAATACGGTGGCTGAAACTTTCAGTACATGACCAAGTAAGTCTCTCCTTCACTCTGAAGTGTTTAATCGGATCTCTGACACTTTGAAAGGTTCATGAACATCACTATCTCAAAGTCCACTATGAGTCTACCGCTACCTGGAAGTTGGCCACTGACTATCTGCGATGCAGTCCAAGTTTTCATGGCCACGAGCATTGTGACTGTGCTCTAATCCGCACACAGGACAAGGATGGTCATGACAAAAACATCTTTGTCAAGCTTTTATTTGTGTTCAAGTATACTGTTGGCAACCACACCTTAGATCTTGCTCTGGTTCTTCCCATGGATGCTTCACCACGTCGGCGCCTCCTAGATCGAGACCTGCGACTAACTCAACTACATGCATGGCCTGCAGCTTCATCTGAATTCATCACTCTTCATTCCATTATTTGTGGTGCTTTACTTGTCCCAGATTTTGACAACCACAGGGATTATTTTCTCATTGACTATGCAGATACTGATATGTTTCTTCACGTCCAACAGAACCTTGTTTAGCTTATCATAGAATGAAGTTATTGTCTGCTCATTAATTTGCACATACAAGTGGACACACAAGGGCTATATTATGTTTCTGATAAGGGTACGTGTTATCTTACCATCTTATTACATCCACAGGTCTGATGCTACCCGAATAGTGCCGATTTAAAGCATGCAAACTGATTAAGATGTTCCCAGGTTGCTCTTTGCTATATCCTCTGAACTGCCATGCCTCAGCACCATCATGCCCATGGCAAGGACTTCACTCAAGATCTTGAGAACATCGATAGCAGCTCTGCCACTGACTCAACAGATTTTGATGGTGACAAATCCAACAATGACTTGGATTTGCTGCAAGTTTGGACTGCAATTGCGGCACCTCCACTCAATGCATCTGCTGAAGATATTCGCAAGGCAAGTCTTATATTATGAGCGAATGATAGTAGCTAATCAATTATCTCTTATAGGTGCTTGAACTTGCGCAAAGGCTACTTCTAGACATGCGAGGAAAGTATTGGGAGTCTCTGAAGAAGAACGCTCTTCTTGAGGCCACACTTTCAAAAGGCCGGAAGACGAAGCTTACTAATAAAGACCTTGCTCTCACTGCTAAGGAAGATATCATCAAGAACTATGGGTGCAAGTTTTCTGTAACGCACTGCCTCTGGGTCGAGACCACCATTTTTCCCTTGCGCACACCACCTCCCAATATTGTTCTCACAAGCAAAGAGAGGTGGCTCTCTCCAATGTCAATACAGGATGGCGTTAAAGCTGAACTCTTTCGTTTCATTCTGCCTGCGGACCATGGCATGATGGCCCACAAGAATTTCGGTTCCCATGTAGGTACATCAATGTATGATTTGGTCTCACTCCTGCTGATTGTATTTTGAGTTTGTCAAAGGCATCAATAGTGTTTGTGTGGAAATGGTTTCAGATGTCAAGTCCTGCGCAGCTGCCATTTTCAATCTTGATGCAAAGTTCTTCATATGAGGATATGCATGGGATTCAGAGCCTGCATGCCATGCCTTGCTCCTTAACCCTCAAGGTGCATACACAAAGTTTGCACCAGTGCTCTTCCCTCACCCAGAACATTTATTCCGAGACAACTTTCTGAAAACATCAAAGCTTGTTTATGTGGGTTCTTTTCCTTTCTAACTTGCACATCCTGAATAATCTCAATAGATCCTGAAAGCATCACTTTTTGGGCAATCCTTGCTAGCTGCCAATGCACCCCCAACACCCAAAACCAAGGCTAAGATATGAGAGTTGTGTTGTGTCACTCCAGGCCTCATTGCAGCAGCAGCAGTTGTTGTAAGTTTATGTAATTTACACTGTGGAGTACCTACTAAACTAGGTCACAGGCTATCTTTATTCTTTCTGGCGACACAGAGCTAGTTGAGATAGGCAATAAATCCCAAATCCCATACAAGGAGTACCATAACTACTATCATCAATCCCTGATGACTGGTGGCGCTTGGGCAGATAGCATTTACACCTTCTTCAACAATTCTCTTTTCGCCACTTCTTCCTCTGCGACTACTCTCCTTGGAGACTTGGGGGGTGAGAATACTTTGCGCAATACCTGGGAAGAGGATTTCAAGTGCATGATGGAAATGGGAGGTGGACTCACTGATTTGCCAGAACCTAATGTTCCCTGAGCTGCATCACCACTCACTGACGAAGATGCCCCACTATCAACTGCTGGTGTGGCCATTGACAAAACACCAATCATCGCTGATGCACCTCAGTCTATATCTGCGGCTATGCAAGGACTTGCTTTGGCAGAGGACCGTGAGCTATTACCTGTTGGTAATACAGCTGCACTCAACAAAGGCTCACAGCCACCCATTCCCCTCGTTCAGAAGCCTAAGCCTAAGCCCAAGCCCAGGCACAAGACTAAGGCTGGTGCTGGTGCTGATTTTTCGGGTGATGCTGCTGCTGAGGATATTATTGCAGTGTGAAGGTCAGGCCGATTGAAGAAGTAGCAGATTTATAATTCATGGACTCAATCAGATTCAGATTACATCGGTTCATGATGTATCTAGTATGATTCACTATATGTTTTAAATTGTCTCAGCTGCATACCTTTGTTTTTGTGGGGCATTCTCGGTTAGCATTACATAAAAATCATTTTAATTGAGTTGCACTTGGTTGCAACCTTCGCAGACAACAATCATGTTGTTTTTCTGTCAACAACAGCAACAGCATGGCAACAACAGTCTAAGCTTGATGGTACGTTTAAATTGGTTATAGTTTTCATTGAATTTGATATGCCTACCAGCCATCATCCTACTGTCACATTGTGTCTCTCCTCCCTCACTCCTGGACATCCCATCAGATCATCTGACCCCACTTCCACCTCCTGTCGCTTACCATCAGCGTCTGAATCCCTCCTCCCTCATTACTGGACTCCCTGCAAGTCCATCTGACCACACTCCCATCTCCTTGAGCATGTCACACTGTCTGCCTTCTGGACCACTCCTGTCTCCTTTTGGTTTATTCCTGGAAACTTACCAGCAGGTTGATCAGGCAACTCGTAGCAAGATGGAAGAAATGCTTTTGACCTGGCAAACCACCTCTCAGACAACTGGCAAGGACCCGTTCGGTGTCATTCCACAACTTACCATTGAGTGTGGAATATGGATCTGAATTTAATGGAGGTGAGTTTAACTGTGACGATCCCATTGTTTTAGCGGACCAAATATACCTTCTTAGGCAACATCTAGTCAGATATCAAGAGCACAAGTCCTGAGCAAACTTGAATTTACCCTGAGCCAAAAGGAACACGCCCTACAATCAAATGCTTGGGATGCCACTACACAGAGGCATGTACAAATTCTGCAACAGGTAAGCATCATCTGCATCGTCATTGTCATACACTTATTTCAAGTGTTGAAGCAGGTGTTTCTCAAGATGAGCTCGCAGCTGAGATCTCTGTCACAAGTCCCTTAACCTGCTGCGGCTACTCCTCTGACAACATATCAATACCCAGCTCAACCTGCATATCCTCGATGAGCTATGCAGTCTGCATTCACACCTCCAGTATCACAGCAATCTCCCCCTACTACTTATACATCTTACCCCTTGCCATCAACCTCTAAACTGGTGCACCATCTGCCTCTACTCCTATTCCTCGAGCAATGGAAAGGTGTGTTTGGTTGTTAGCTGCTTCTCTCTTGTGTCCATTCCGCCATCTGGGGTTGGTACTGTTGTCTCCGACTGACTGGGGTTATTATTTCTAGGAAATTATGATTGTAAAGGTGACCAGGATATCAATTTGGAAAGAAATGGGAGAGATTGGAAGGAAAATGGGATATCATTAGTAGCGCTATTATTTAAATTATAATTTATGGATCCAAATTTACTTTTTAGCCTTGAAAGGACATTTATCACTTGCAATGAGTTCCAATCAGGTTAAGTTCAAAAATTTTCCCTTGCATTGGAATGGTCTTAGGACCCACTTGAAAGACTTCCTATATGCTTCCAAGCGGCTTCCAAAATTTTCGGGTTGTCTTCCAAGCAAGTTGTAATGCCGCCAGCAAATTGAGGCCTTCCATTCCATTTTAAGGCATGCCAACTCAAAATATAATTTTCCGACAGGGGTAATATAAGACGTATAAGGGTCTCCTTGTGAAGCTTGCAGATCATCAATTCTTAAAAATCCTTCTCTTCTGTTTCTTCCTCTAAGCGCAGTTTTGGCACATGTTGCAGACATGGCAGTCTGCTCACACAGCAACCGCAGTGTTTTACCCATTGCTGAGTAGGGAGGTGCAACTCCTTGCACATATTCGGGTCGGTTAGAAGAATATCTTGATCGCCATTTGGGAGATCAAAGGTCTTGCAAGCGGCGAGTTTGAAGAATGGTCGCCTCAACAGGATTTTGAAGTTCGTGCATTCTGTGACTTGTACCTGGAAGAACATGAGTCCTGCACCAAAATCAAGTGGCACATTCTCAACAACTCCTAGTGTCACATCTTTCATTGTGTTGACTGACTCCATATTGAGAGTGTGGTCTGTGCATAATCCTACACCAAGCGATCTCCAGACCTCTTTAGGCATCACAACTACTTCAGCGCCTTGATCTAGGATGCAAGTTAAAACATGGCCTCCAATCGTCACCACGCAAATACAGCGCAAGGGTGCAAAGTGATCCGCAACCACCTTGCCATCATCACTTCACAGCTGATCTTGGTCAAATGCGCTGTCTTGTTACTTGAGGTTGCTCAGAATATAATGACTATCACAATTATACTCGATAAGACTACAGGTGCCAGCTGCCTCAAGTTCACAGTCAATGGATTTTCTACTTCTCGGTTGATAACGTGCTGTTCGTGGGTGGTCAAAGAGTGATGTTACAGTACGCTTAGGCCCTATTCATTTTCTCCTCTTTCTTACCACTGTATTACATCACGATCGCTTACTACTGCCGTCGCTAGATGACCGATGTTTCCTTTCTTGGATTGCTCACCTTTTCTCGCGCATACATGCTTAATCGGGCGGTTGCTCTTTGTCTTAGCACCTGCCCTAAACCTCTCCTAGGATCCCTTATAAATACGTGCTTTTGTACTATGTAGTTCTTTACTTTAATCTTACTGGGTTTACCTGACACTTGATTTCCTTCGCCTAAGCTCTCCAAGCTTAGTCATCTGAACTGATCTCTAACCTAGAGCACTCCTCTTCGTTAGTCTGAACCTTTGAACCTAACCTCGAGATCTTATCTTGTCGTTAGCTATTAGCTTTGCAAGCCGACTTCATTGTCGTTGTGTCGCTAGACCAGACTCAACCCTGAAGGCTCTCTTCTGAGTCTAGGTTGTTTAGAACCTATCCCAGTTCGTAACAAGTGATGAATCACCTTCTTTGTTGGTCTCTTCTGATAGTAAGGAAGTATATATATTTTGTCAGGTTACTCTGAACCTAGTAGGTAATATTAAACCTCTGCTAATGCTGGCTAGATAATATGAGTCTCTCTTCCTGTAAAAGAGAGAAAGCTGAACTAAAATGAATAGACAAATACGATAGACTGTTGTATAGGCGATCCCTGTAAGATAGTATACAACTAATCTGACTAGATTATACCACGGTTTTCTAAGGCAACACTAGGCCTTCACTTTCTTCTGGATCTCACACTAGGAGACAGAAAGGGGAAAACACCTGTTCAAATTCTTACTAACTCTCACATGGTTTGAGAGAAGAATGGAAAAGGGAAAACTTAATTATTGTGTGAGAATGGAGTCCTTATATACATTTTGGAAACCATCCTTACTAAGCAATGAGTTATCACTGGATTGGTAAGAATGTGCTTACAAACCAAGCCTTTTGGTGTGCTGAATCAGCTGCTTACTAAAGTACATGAGTAAAATCTTACAAAGCATGACGAATCATGACCAAACATGATGAGTCATGGAAAAATCTTACAAGTCAGATTATTACCAGTCACATGACATGCTTACAAATATATCTGAGTGGTTCACTGATGTAATCAAGTGGCTGAAAAATAGAAAGAGACTGGAAACTGATGGAAAACTACAAATACAAGTAAATAAATGAATCAGAATAGGAAACTAAGCTTATGATAGTGAGAAATATATCCTAGTATACTTCCCTAATCATCTCCTTCTATATTCCTTATCGTATATGTCATGGTATGGAGTTCATACCATGCATGACAGTGCGCCCAATAAAGTGCGCAACATCTGCTTTCACCAAGGCATGCAATATTTTCTTCAATGTTTATAAGGTTACTCTTCGAGCATGCGGAACATTTCCCTGCATGCGACATGTGCATGCCCTCATATTATCATTGTATAGTCACTCATGGCTTATTATTTTCATTTGCGCCTTAAATCACTCATATGTTTTCATCTTAATTATAGCCAGTAAATCAGCAAAGGACAAGGACATGGTTATATATTGAGCACGCTACCAAGAAATGATGTTACAACAAAGCACTAAGAGCAGGCTACAGGACAACATAGTGAAATCAGTTAAGCGCAGCATTGGCACACTTCTCAAAGTCAGCCCACTCCTGGGACATGTTGAAGAGTTTGTTGGACAAGGCCAACATGTCAGCCTGTTGGGTGCGCGCATACTGGCACATACAGTGGCTCAAAAAACTGTCCGCATGTTTTGGCATTTTTCACTATCTATAATATTGTGTGAGAACAAACAAATGCCTCAAAAACATGCTTATACCACATTGTAGTATGGCTTCAGGGCTTTCATTTGAGCCCTACACTGTGGAATCGGTGGAGATATGGTGGAGATACAAGGCTTACAAAATGGTGACTCATGCGGACAGTTTTTTGACTCAAGTATTTTACAGTAATAACCAGGTATTCTAGTATTTTGTATGACCTCCCTTGGCTTTAATTACTGCCTCTATCCTTCTAGGCATACTCTCAATTAATTTCTGGCAATCCTCAGCTGTGATCTTCCCCCATTCCACTGCTATTCTCTCCCAAAGCTCCCATACTCCTTTAGGGGGGTTTTCATAGGCTTGAAGCTTTTTCTTGAGTGTTCCCCAGAGATGTTCAATGACATTGACATCAGGAGACTGTGCTGGCCAGTCAAGAACATTGATGTTATGTTCTTCAAACCATTCCCTAGCTCTTCTGGATGTGTGCTTAGGATCATTATCCTGTTGGAAAATGATATCTTCTTCATCAATCCCTGATCCTGCCAAGCTAGGCAGCAAGTGGTCATTTAAAATGTCCACATACTGCTCAGCATTCATCTTCCCCTCAACCTCAGCAAGCATTCCCACACCATTCCATCCCATACAGCCCCATACCATTAAAGAACCTCCTCCAAACTTGACAGTCCCATTAACCTCTCTGTCTGTTAGGCCATCTCCCTTCTTTTTCCATACATATACCTTCCCATCTGACCCAATCCTATTGATTTTGGTCTCATCTGACCATATAACACTGCTTCCAGTCCTCTACAGTCCAGTGTTGATGAGCTAAGGCAAAGGCTAGTCTTCTCTGCCTATGTTTGATGGAGAGAAGAGGCTTTTTCTTCTTTGTTACTGCCTTGAGATGAGCTGCCTTGAGAACATTCCTCACAGTTTGTGAAGAGACAGGGGTAGTGATGGTGGAATTGATATAATGGGTGGCTTGGACAGCATTATCAGCCTTTCCTGTAGTGATATGTTGGATAATAGCCCTTTTGTCAGTAGAGGTAAGCTTGGATGGATGTCCTCCACAAGAGTTTTCCTTGTCTGGGTGGCTTTCTTTGATGAACTTGGCCACAGTGGACTTGCATACTCCAGTTCTAGAGGAAATTTGGCGAGCAGAGAGGCCAGCATAAGACAGAGAGAGGATATTATCTCTTTGAGCAGAGGAGATGGCTTCATGGTGATTATGACTATGATACATGAGATATTCTGGTTTATATAGTTAGATATAGTCATAAAATAACATAATGACACCACTTTATAATTTATATAATAGTGGCATGATTTTATGGTGTCATAAATAATGATTTATATAGTTTTAATATACACTCAAAAAACTGTCCACATGAGTCATCATTTTATAAGCCTTATATCTCCACCATATCTCCGACCGATTCCCACGGTGTAGGGCTCAAATAAAAGCCCTGAAGCCATACTACAATGTGGTATAAGTATGTCCTTGAGGAATTTGTTCATTCTCACACAATATTATAGATAGTGAAAAATGTCAAAACATGCGGACAGTTTTTTGAGCCACTGTATAGTTACATACATACTAATTACTCGGGACCGCGCGCTATTCGCTCGGTACCACGCGCCTTCGCGCTTATAGATACAGTATATAGAGACCTTACTGGACTTTTAGTTCACACACTCTGCGCACTCCCCACTCCTTAGCCATAGTTAGATTCTAAAGTACCCAATATACGATTGGATTATCGCGTATCCGTGCTCAAGACGACTCGCGCGTATAGACCATAACGTGCACCGCGCCTTAGAGCACCCTCCCTCGTTGCAAGAGAGTCCCTTGCCCATATTCCGAGGTTCTCCCTCTCAGTAGCTGTCCTACGGGTCGAGTATATACCTCACGCCCGGGTCTTACTGCAGAGTTTCCCCATTTTCTCAAACCGCCTTTTCATTCCTGTAGTAGAGCCTCACCCTTCATCGCGAAGGTCGCTGTGCTTCAACAGGTCCAGTATAAGGTCTTGCGATATGGTCTGTACACGCCCATAGAGACTTGAGTCTCTACAACATACTGTTCGTGGGTGGTCAAAGAGTGATGAATCACCTTCTTTGTTGGTCTCTTCTGATAGTGAGGAAGTATATATATTTTGTCAGGTTACTCTGAACCTAGTAGGTAATATTAGACCTCTGCTAATGCTGGCTAGATAATACAAGTCTCCCTTCCTGTAAAAGAGAGAAGCTGAACTAAGACAAATAGACGAATATGATAGACTGTTGTATAGGCGATCCCTGTAAGATAGTATACAACTAATCTGACTAGATTATACCACAGTTTTCTAAGGCAACACTAGGCCTTCACTTTCTTCTGGATCTCACACTAGGAGACAGAAAGGGGAAAACACCTGTTCAAATTCTTACTAACTCTCACACAGTTTGAGAGAAGAATGGAAAAGGGAAAACTTATTTATTGTGTGAGAATGGAGTCCTTATATACATTTTGGAAACCATCCTTACTAAGCAATGAGTCATCACTGGATTGGTAAGAATGTGCTTACAAACCAAGCCTTTGGTGTGCTGAATCAGCTGCTTACTAAAGTACATGAGTAAAATATTACAAAGCATGGTGAATCATGACCAAACATGATGAGTCATGGAAGAATCCTTACAAATCAGATTATTGCCAGTCACATGACATGCTTACAAACATATCTGAGTGGTTCTCTGATGTAATCAAGTGGCTGAAAATAGAAAGAGACTGGAAACTGATAGAAAACTACAAATACAAGTAAATAAATGAATCAGAATAGGAAACTAAACTTATGATAGTGAGAAATATATCCTTGATACTTCCCTAATCATCTCCTTCTATATTCCTTATCGTATATGTCATGGTATGGAGTTCATACCATGCATGCATGACAGCGCATGAAGGCGCACAAGTGGTGCAGAAGGCAAGGAATGGTGTAGGGATTCATAATGAGCATGAAGTGTTGTGAGTGAAAGTGAGCGCGATGTAAAGTGAGAGCAAAGGCAAAGCAGACAAAAAGCAAGGCTTGATTAGGCAATCTAATCTAAGCCAAAACGCGATAACCACAGGGCGTGCGCCCTAATGGTGACTACTACTCTAAAGTATAACCCAAATGCTAGGGAAGTACAGTAAAGGGGAGTAATGGAGTAATAGCACTACCATCAGGCTTTATACTAAGTAAGTTCTCATTGGACACGGAAGGGATAGGGAGAACATGCACAATAGTATGTAATGACATGTAATAGCACTGCAGTCCTTGTTACACTTGTGCAGCATGGAATATGACATACCAAAGGGGTGCTTGGACATGGATCGGTCCTCTGGATGATAGGCGATAGAGCGCGGGAATGCGCACTAAGCGCAGGCGCAAGAAGGTGTAGGCGCGGGAAAGCGTGCGCCTTTGGTGTGCTATACAGGGAAGTGTCATGCAACTCCATAGTGTCAATGATCAAATGACAGCTCGTGTAAATATGGCCTTTTCACGCCCACAGAATTATGATTCCTTACACCACGCTCTATCGCCTATCATCCAGGAGGACCAATCCATGTCCAAGCACACCTCTAGTACATCATATTCCATGCTGCACAAGTGTAACAAGGACTGCAGTGCTATTACATGTCATTACATACTATTGTGCATGTTCTCCCTATCCCTTCCACGTCCGATGAGATTTTACTTAGTATAAAGCCTGATGGTAGCACTACTATTCCTAATTACTCCCCTTTACTGTACTTCCCTAGCGTTGGGTTTTACTTTAGAGTAGTAGTCACCATTAGGGTGTGTGCCCTGTGGATATCGTGTTTTTTGGCTTAGATTAGATCACCTAATCAAGCCTTGCTTCTTGCCTGCTTCGCTTTTGCTCTCACTTTATATCATGCTCACTTTCACTCACGTCACTTCACGCTCATTACGAACCCCTACACCACTCCTTACCTCCTGCATCACTTGCGCACCTTCACATGCCCATGCGCACTATAGGCGCATGCCTTCCTGTGCTTCCCATGCTCTGCTTACTTCGCTTTTCTCATTGCATGCTCCATGCCTCCCTATATCCTTGTGCGCTGTAAGGAATAATGCCTCTCATCGTGTGATATGGCACTTTTCACTAGGGAATACATGGCACGAACTTGCAGCACCACTCTGGGTGCTATCTGCAGCTATTCCTATATGAGGCGCAGCTTTCCCGCGCACACTTCCCGCGCTTCACGGTGCGCGTGCTTTCCCACGCTTGAAGCACCCTATAGCACCAGCCATCCAGAAGCATCCATCCACTGTCTACCAAGCTCTCTAAGTGCGTATATTCCTATTTCCCTTATTTGCATATCGTTCCACTTTTATTTTTATCATGGACCCTTACTTTACATACCTTACTCGGTAGCGCTTCGGCTCCACATGACAGCACTTAGGCGCCATATATAAGCGCCAGCAGTACTTACTATTGGGGTACTTTTCGGTTGACAGAATGGGGCACCCACTATTTACCTAGGAGAATATAGTTGAAATCCATTCGTTTTACACTCTCTCATTTGCACATATACGCGCGCACTTTCCCGTGCTTCGCGCAGCACCCGCGCGCATTCCCGTGCCTTTATGCCTTGCATGCACCTGCGCTTTCTCGCGCTTTGTATTGGCTGACCAGTAGCACCTTCAGCACATACAACTAGATCCCTGCTGCACTTGCTTCCCCTTTAGGGTCGAACTGTTAAGGTCGTACTCAAGGGTAACGGATCCGAAGGGCTTTGGCCTCAGCTCGTATGCTGTGCCCCTTTCCCAAGTATAGCCCCGTATTTCAGAATGCTATATGTATCGTATCCAAAGATCCGGATGGCTATTGTAGTGTATCCGAAGGTCCGGACGACTATCGTATGGTATCCGGTTAGAGAGGAAGGTAACGTATTCCCGGATGGCGTCCGGATATCGGACGAGAGTATAAGGGCTAGTCTAGACAAGTCTAGGACTAGAAACTAACAGAGTATCGACTATCCATAGATAGAGGCGGTGAAGGGTGAGGCTCGACTACAGGGATGGGAAGGTGGTTTGAGTGAACGGGGAAACTCTGCAGTAAGACCCAGGCGCGAGGTATATACTCGACCCATAGGACAGCTACTGAGAGGGAGTACCTCAGAATATGGGCAAGGGACTCTCTTGCAACGAGGGAGGGTGCTCTAAGGCGCGGGGAACGCGAAAGGCGCGGTGCGCGTTATGGTCTATAGGCGCAGGTTGTCGTGGGCGCGGATACGCAATAAATCCAATCGTATATTGGATACTTTTAGAATCTAACTATGGCTAAGGAGTGGGGAGTGCGCGAACTGTCTGAACTAAAAGTCCAGTAAGGTCTCTATATACTGTATCTATAAGCGTGAAGGCGCGCGGGTACCGAGCCGAATAGCGCGCGGTCCCGAGTAATTAGTATGTATGTAACTATATGTAAGGCGCGCGCTCGGGTCCGAAGTGGACGCTTTTGTAGCAATTGAGATAACTTACCAGTAAATCAGCAAGGACAAGGGGCGGATGGGTGTGTGGAGGTAGGCGCGAGGCGCGTGCGCGCGCTGGACATGGTGATTTGAGCCTGTAGGACCTCAATATCAATAGGTAGACGCGATGTTCCTTACAGCGGATGCATATAGACTATCAGATACAATCCTTAAGTCTCAGAGGGTGACAAGAGTTGTTAAGACTCGAGTCCGGATAACGGAATGAGGACAATCTAAGATGATATTCGAACTAGGGTGCTATAAGACATATACAAGAGTTTATATACAATAGAACTACACGAGAAGCTATGCACAAAGTATCGCAATGTATAAGCAACGCTTATTAGAAGTCAATCATAAGCCGGAAGATAATCACAAGTGAAGCGGATCAGTAAACATAGCCGGAAATTAATCACAAGCAAAATGGATCAGTAGAACATAGCCGGAAGAAAGCATAACCGATAAACCGGAAAGGAGGATATACTAAATGGAGGAAATAAGCAGTGTTTAACGTTATATGAACAGGATATGAATGAAGAAGCTTATCGTGATGGATCCGGTACAGATCTGTGGATCGGATCTGATCGGATCTGTCATCCGGAACTTCGGATGAGAAGCACAAATGTATGGGATATGACACGAATGCACTTGTCATCTCAGGTATAGCAGACTAGGCAACGCGCGACCTACAACAATTATAGATACAGTCAGGAGCTTTGTTCGCGCCTCGCTGTGTTGTAGTTTCTACAGCGTGTCCCCTGTCTACTTGAGTTATCTCTATTTCTGGTTCTGTGTGTGGTAGCAGTCCCCTTTAGGGTTGAACGCACCTGTCTCAGGCATAGCGGCCTAGGCGCAGTGAGACCTGACATTCTGCCTCACCAGCAGTGTTGTTGATCTCACATCTAGAGATTGATTGCACATGCTGCAGTCAGTCTTCATGCCTTCAATGTCTTGCTCACCAAATTTACACCTCCCTTCAAGACCACACTCCCCCAGGTTACTACATCATGGCTGATACAGCCTTCCCATGTGGGACCAATGACATCCAAAGCCAGATCTGTGTGCCCCTCAAACAAGGCCAACACGTTCAAGGGTCAGTTGCTGAAATCAACGAACGCATGGCGTTCAATCGTGAAGTCCTCTCCTACTGGCAGACTGCTGAATGGGGGATGCATGGTATTCAAGGTGCTTTTGGGAGATTGCATGTACTGCTCGAGATTGCTAACAAAGATTCATGGGGTGATCTCATTGAGATCTGTATTCAATTGCACAATCTGCGTGCAATCCGAGTTGGCATCAACCAAATCTGCTCAGTGTACTTTAAATGTTGGCAGGAGACAGCTGATGATGCCACTGTCTGGCAAGACTTCAAGAACATTTTATTTTCCACACAAAGGCAGAAAAATTGGGTCTCACATTTCCATGTCACGCAAGAGTACTTAGGGTAGAGGTACATCTGCATCCTTGAATTCACCCATTTTGAATACTCTTGAGCAATCATCAATAAGGTCTGAATGATAGGTCTGGAGTTAATAGCGAGCTCTGCCAGTCACACTGTATAATCACGTTGAAAAGAATTGGGATCCACAAAGTAGACCGGCACAGGAGGCTGGATTTGGTTAGAAGACAATCAGAGTAAGGAAGAGATATGAGCATGATGGAAGAGATGTGGCAGAGGCTGGATTTGGTTAGAAGACAATCGGAGTAAGGGAGAGATAAGTAACCAACAATAAGGTCTGATGATAGGTCTGGAGTTAATGGTGAGTTCTGCCAGTCACGCTGATGATGGTGAGTTCTGCTAATCACGCTGATGATAGGTCTGGAGTTAATGGTGAGTTCTGCCAGTCACGCTGATGATGGTGAGTTCTGCTAATCACGCTGATGATAGGTCTGGAGTTAATGGTGAGTTCTGCCAGTCGTGCTGATGATAGGTCTGGAGTTAATGGTGAGTTCTGCCAGTTGCACTGTATAACAGTCATTGTTTTATTCTCAATGAAGCACAAATTAGAAGACAATCAGAGTAAGAGACGCAACACTTTTGGTAAAGGTAACCTGTAAACTACACTTCTGTGCTCAGCAGCTCATGGGCATTCTCCCCGCTGTTGGGGTCTGTAAGCTCTTGGGTGCCTTGCATGTGAGAATGACTTGGACGAACCACAGTATTGCATGGATGTCCACCACAGGAACATGGTCTACTTGCCCAGCAGAATGGCTCTGGTCTGTGAGATGGTCCTGCACGGCGAGGAGATGGAGTAGTGCCAAAATCAGTAGGGGTAACATCAGTAAAGTGGGGAAAAAGAGGAGGATGATCAGACATGTTGGTGAGGGTCTCTGTATCACTGTGCCAGATGACACTTTGGCCTCCATCAGGGTAGTATGTATAACTTGCTTGTTTGGGTTTGTGCCGGCAATGAGTGTTGCAAGGAGCTGGGTTGGGAGGAGGTCCGTGCATCTGCATCATTTCCATATGAAGCTGACCAAGGTCATGTTCACATTCAACAGCATAGAGTTTGGTGCGCAAGTCATACAGTTGAGTGCGTAACCCCTCCATAACTGTATTCGCATCTTGTAGCTGTTGTGCTTGGGTAAGTAGCTGTGTGTTTGCAAGGGATTGATTGGCACGTTGCTCATCCCAAGCTTCCTGGACGGCAGGGTCAAAGGCGCCACTGATACAAGTGAGCAGCTCTGAGGCAGCTGCACCTTGGCAGCATGGCATAGGAGCATCTGTGCGAGTGGCTCAGGTGACTGCAGTGTGTTTGATGGGGGGACTAACATTGCATGAGTCATCCTGACTGGCATCAGCATCGAAATCCGAGTCATTGAGATCATGTGTACCAGCATGCTCATTGATGAGCGCATTGATCTCATGTGCACAAGTTACATCAGGGGGACAAACACCATTGCCTGTGGGCTTTGTGGTTTTCACCAACTGAAGTTGTTATGTGAGATGTGGGTAGAAATGCTTGAATGTAAGACTTACTTGTTTGAACTTTGTTTCAAGTGACATGGCTTTGCGAAGAGGATGGTGAAGGCACTAAGTGACTGCTGCTCGCGCAATCACTCTCTCGATGTGAGATCAACAATGCTGCTGGTGAGGCAGAATGTTGGGTCTTGCTGTACCTAGGCTGCTATGCCTGAGACAGACACGTTCGACCCTAAAGGGGACTGCTACTGCACACAGAACCAGATATATGAGAGACCCTTGTAGTCTGAAGGATGCGCAAAGGTGCAAGAAGAAATGCAAGACAAATGCAAAGGAATGCAAAGAAACACAAAGAAACGCACAGAAATGCAAAGAAATGTGAAGAGAATGCAAAGTGCAGGAAAGTCGCGCTAAGGTAAGTGAAGCGTGGGAAGGTGCGCGCTTATAGTGTGCATTGTCGTGGGAAAGCATGGATGGAATGTGGAGAATAAGGAGTGATATAGAGGGGCAGATAGATAATGGATCGACAGATACACAAAGCAAGCGCAATGCAAAGCGAGTGAAAAGCAAGGTCTGATTAATCTAGTCTAGTCCAATAACAATAACCATAGGTAACACAAAGTGCATCCTAATGGTGACTACTACTTCAAAGTAAAACCCAATAGTGAGGGAAGTACAGTAAAGGGGAGTAATGGGGGAGAGTAGTAGTGCAATCATCAAACTATATACTAGACAAAATTGCGTCAGACGCGGAAGGGATAGGAAGAAAACGCGCTGATAGTACATAATAACATATAATAATGCTGCAATGCTTGTTACAACCACGAGGCAAGGAATATGACGTACCAATGAGGTGGTTGGACATGGATAGGCACTCCTGGATAATAGGCGATGAAATGCGATGATGCACGATGAAATGTGAAAATGCACGATGAAATGCGAAAAATGCGCAAGAATGTGCGCTAAGTGCGAGCATGGGAATACATCACGCGAGCGCGGGAAAGCATCGCGCCTTTGGCACGTTATACAGGAACGTGTTGCATGATATACCAATGGAAGTGCAAGTCATTATGCGAATGATAAATGGACTGCTTGCATGAATATGCCCATTATGCGCCCATAGAAATATGAGTCCCTACAACAGCCTTGGCTCCTTGCCCACTCGCTGTACTTCAAATGGATCATTTGCCAACCTTTCTGGCCCAGAGGGCTCTCGTCTTCAACAAAGTCCAGGAGGACTTGAATGTCAGCCGGGCTGTAATTGCTGGACCCACTGGGCCAGCCACGTTTGGCCCCAGCCCTTGGGTCATCTTCATTGCCCTCAGCTGCATGTGCACGCTTGAGAGTGCACTCAGTATTCTCTTTTCCCTTACCTTGGGGTGCAGCCTTGTGACATGTGCCAGCAGTTCTGACAGCAGGCGCATATCCATGAGCTCCAGCAATCGCCATGGGTCACAAAGGTCTGTATCTGGTGAATCGGGGAGGGGGATCTGAGCAGGGCCCAGAGCGAGATGGGACCCAGATGGTAAGGGTGGTGGTTCAGATGCCTCACCAGGTTCAAAGAAGTTGGCAGGTGTGGTGAGTCCAAACGTCAAAGGCATAGCCACATGTTGCTGCAAGTGGTAAGCCCATGTTGTGAAGCTTAGAGAACAATGAATTGACCTACTTTATAAGACACACGACCTTGAGGGCACTGTGTACAAGTGATGGCCTGAGCGATCCCAGGATGGGAGAGCCAATTGCCTGCACAATCACGCACATATGCATTCCCTGCACCATTGTAATGCAACTCGGGATTTGATGGGCTATTGTTAAAGACCGTGGCACGCCGGGTGCATACAATCTCTTGGAGGGGCAAGTATGACTGACTCAGAAGGGCTTTGGCCTCAGCTCGTACGCTGTGCCCCTCACCTGAGTACGGTGCCCTTAATTTTGGATAAAGTCCAATAAGGTCCTAACGAAGTCCAGAGGACTCCGGAGGCAGACAACTCTGGTGGAGCGTCTGAAGGACTTCCGGATGAGCACGGGAACTGTCCGAATGAGTATCGGAAACTCGGATGGAGTTCCATCTACTTGATAGGAAGTAGGATAAGTGCGTGTATCAATCCTTGGTGAAGGCATAGGGTGGATATACTGCAATGGACACAGTCCGAGGCAGGAATAGTGGTCCGGAGTTCCAGATAGGGGTTCTGGAGCGGACGCGGACGGATATGGACTACCCTTAGGTAGAGACAGAGTTGGATAAGGATCAGAAGGAGTGTAAGTATCAGAAAGACAAGACTTCAACCTAAGGATACAATCCTTTAGGCTTGAGGTAGAATCCGGAAATGGATGAAGTCCGGAAATGCGGAAGAGCGAAGCTCTGGCCTAGGGAATCAATCCCTAGGCCCAAAGGATAGAGAAGGGGTCCTTACAACACTAATGTGTGAGGACAAGAATGCTGCAAGACAATATAATATTCGAACTGAGGATCTATCGAGATGTACAAGAGTTTATATACTGTAGGTAGCTAATGGAATAATCAGAGTCAGTGTCCGAGGCTATGTACATTAGCGCAGTCAAGGATAATGGATCAGTAAGCATAACGGATAAGTAAACAACCAAGTACCGGTAATAGACAAGTAGTGAAGATACCGGGTAAGTATAGAACCGGTTATCCAAAGGTAGAGAATACCGAATAAAGGAATAGGCTGTGTTAATGCTATATGGACAGGTAATGAATAAGAAAGCTTATCGTATTGGATCCGGAGCGGATAGGCATATTGGATAAAGGAATAGGCTGTGTTAATCTTATATGGACAGGTAATGGATAGGAAAGCTTATCGTATCAGATCCATATATCAGATCGGATGGATGAGCGGTAGTTGGACAAGCACGATAGTGGATGAGACTGGATATGGTTATGAATGAAGTCTAGAGGTCTAATCTAAGGATTAGTCCATATATCCAACTATAGGATAGGTCTGGAATCTGGGATATGACAGCTATCGGGGACAAACATAGATTGGGTTGGAGGGGTGTCAGACATCTGAGCAAATGAATATACTTACCTTGTGACTGAAAGCACACTGAATCTATATAGTCCTTGAGTTCGTTGAGCCATCCGAAGGAAGGGGTGGGTGTTTTCATAGTAAAACTTCAAGGTGCATGGACCCTGCACTAGTAGCAGTGCAACACAAGTGCACCAGCACAACATGAGGGAGCCGATCCTAAATACAGGGTTGGTGAGTAAATTTCCATTAATGGAGGGTGAGGATTGGTGGGAGGTAGAAGGCGCTGGGATGGATTGGGTGAAATTGGAGGCACCAGCTTGAAGCAGCATTGTTAGGTCATAATTTCGTACATAGAACTTGGCATTAGAGTCTAAAAAGAGGTGGGAGAAAGAGACATCAATAAACTTGGCAAGGTGTTGACAACGCACCTTTGTATGACTGCGAGAGGCGCCGCACATGTTGAGCTAGGCTCATTATGTCAGCAAATATCGCTGGCGTTAGTGGCCTAAAACGGACAAAAATCGGATATTCAAGTCTGTAAGGGGGGGGGGGGCCTAATAGATCAAAATAGATTAAGGTTTGAAAGAGGGGGGTAAAAAAAATACGTTCGCAAATTCAGCTCAAATGAACAGCGGCATCGCGGCACACCTTCCTAATGTAGTCAAATTTATGATATGATATTCTAATCAACATATTTCGAGCCTACGGGAAGTCATCCAATATTCATATTCAATATTCAATGCCGATAACGGTGCCGAAGTATGAAGGGGCAATTAATTATAGCAGCACTGGAATACAAAAATACACTGTCTACATGCAGTTCATCTTGCAAACATGAGCCCCTCG